>JAIKVB010000146.1:0-37817 GCA_024679045.1 Phytophthora brassicae | reverse complement strand
GAGTACGTAACTCTTGGACAAAGTCCACCAATTCTTTCTTACCCTGTCGGGTAGAAAGGAATCGTGATCTCACTCGATAAGCCTTGTTAGGCGGCGAGAACACTCGCGAGAGCTGCAGCTTAAGCTGTTCCCATGAGGGGAAAGCTTCGTCAACTGACGTACCGCATGTCAGTGACCATTCTCGAGCTCGTCCTCCGAGCTTGGAGATAGCTAGCGCCACGCGCTGTTGCTCGGCCATCTCAATCTCTCTGATCCAGAGCAGGAGGTTTTCTCCGTCCTTTCCTTCGAAGGTTTTTACACTCACCATGAGTGGTTTGGCTCTAGGAGCGTCATTCGAAGACTGGCGAGGCGCCGAAGCCGCCGCGATATCAGTCATTTTCTTCTGAATGTGCTCGAGCAGAGCATTCTCATAATTAGAGAGCGCCTCTAGACGCGCATTAACGGCGTCAAGGCCTTACGAACCAAGATGAGAGAACCCTTCAGGTCCGATCAAATACATAAGTTTGTTTAACCCGTCTTGTTGGCTCGGGGTTAACTGAGCGAAGTGATCCATTATCACAGAGGAACAGTCTTATGACTCAGGTGTAGGATTGACTACAAGTGCTACCAAGTGCAGCGGGGCTGCCGTAGACTTTAGCGTAGAGGAAGGCTTAGCGACTCTTAGAGTCTTAAGCAGGTTAGTAACTTAAGTTCTATCCGAGAACTTATTGCGAGCGTAAGACAGCAGCTTATAAACTCCAAGAGTAATTACGGCTTTACTTAATAAATCAACTGAACTCTTGAGTAATTACGGCTTTACTTAATAAATCAGCTGAACTCTTTAACTCAAAATATTAACTGTTTTCTATTATTTTTATGTCGGCAAAGCCGGTTTCTGTATATCTATAAAGTCCACTATCTACCATAGTGAAACCTAATCAAATGAATATCGATTGGCTGTGTGAGCCGTATTAACTATCAGGGGTCGAAGTATCGACTTAAGGAGGGATGTGATATCACATCAACCATACCCTTTAGTAACCCCGTTACGTTATGTTTGCCACGTGTAACCCCGTTACAAACTACCTCTTTCAATTAGTGCATTAATTGCAATATATATTACCAGGGTATGCATTTCGGGATAATCACCCCTGACTTGCATCCTGTCTTAACTCTGAAAATAAATTTTAGAGAATAAATTATCCGCGTGTGTTAATTAATAAAGTCTGAGGAGCACCCTTCATCGCCACACCTCTATTTTAGAATATGTATTGCTGTAAAAAGTAAATTAAATAATTAGCCGTGTTTTTTTCAAAAACACACGGCTAATTATTTAATTTATCTGATTTGATTAGTTGAAATTATGCTTCCTCGTGTGATGGGTAGATGTTGAGATTGAAGGAAGGGACAGCATATTTGAAAGAAACTCGATGTCCAAAGAAGGAAGAGCGGGGACTGGGGTTGCTCTTACCGACGAGGAGCTTTTGTATGAATACACCAAGCGTCGATACGATATAGCAGGAAAACGTTTGGATGAAGCAGTGGAAGCTTCTCAGCAGTGGGAGACAACTAATGTTAGATACAGTTTGTCGGACCTTGAATTGCTCCAACTGAAGCAAGACGTGAAAGATGCAGATCAACGACTGCAGAATGCAAATCAATTGCTGAATGATGCAGATCGACGTCTGCATAATGCTCGAGCTGCGACTGGGAATGCGGAGGCCGAAGACAGGGATGGGTGTTGTATGGTTTCCCTTTATCGTTGTGCTTACTCTGATGATATTTCGGTGTTCCAGATAATACTATGAAACATTCCATGGGGAGAAACTAACGAGCACAATTCCTGGTTTGCTCGCCAAGAGAAGAGCCGAATTAGCAGCTGTCTATGTGCATAGTACCGAATCGACCGAGTTATTAATACTACAACACGGAAGTCTGCCGAGTTATGACAACGCGGAAGCATGCCGAGTTACCATACCGAACTTCCGAGTTATAACACAGAAAACCGGCTACCATATCGCGGAAACCATGCAGATCAATAACGACGCATCCCTAACGCCGTATTACAACATCGCACAGACGCTTGTCGGTTGTAACGAAGTCAGCGTTCTTGTTTGTGAAGATGCTTTGCACTTGTCTTCACACTCGCCGGAATTCCCAGTGTTAACGGGGAAAAGATGGCTCGAAGGGCGACTTGTCTGGTTGACCGCAAATCCGAAAGTTATGTATTATAGCCACTAATTCTCTTTAAGTAATACACACAAATAACCTGAGTAAAACCTCATCGAGGGAAAAACCCCAGTTGAAGTAAGACCATCGGTTACCACACACCATAACCAGTATACCGGTAAGAAAACCGGTATCTTAATAGCCTCACTTGCGTGTGGGGGAACCCTTGGCATAGATGACCACATGACTGTCCAAACCAGATTTCCACATGAAATAAGGTGTGCCTAGGTGAAAACCCCACACCCCACATCTCTACTGCCTCAGAGCCACTGCTCGCGAGTGCACACCCAGTAGATTGCGTATCCTACAGTAGATTTCAGGAGATAGCGTTTTCGTCACTGGCATCTTGTCAGTGGGGCAGTAATATATGTCAATATCACCGCTATGTTGTCGTTCTTGTACGAAGAAATACCGGATATCAATGTGTTTACACCTACCATGGTGCTCAGGATTCTTGGAGATTCTAATAGTTGCTTGATTGTCCTCACCAATCCTCACTTGACCGGTTTGACGGAATCCCAACTCTAGTAGTACTTGTTTCAGATATATTACTTCTTGAACAGTAGCAGCTAGAGCCACATACTCAGCTTCAGCAGTAGATAGTGTCACTATTTTCTGCAGTGAACTTCTCCAGGAGATTGGAGAGTTTCCAAACAGGTACGTCACATATCCTGACACTGGACGGCGATTATCGACATTGTTCGCATAGCCCGCATCACTAAAGGCACTAAGCGCACTCGTTACCCTTTCACTGACATTGTATTCGTTCTCAATGTAATACCAAAGTCTTTAGTTCCACTGAGATACTTGAGTCCTCGCAGTATGTAGTTCCAGTGTCGTTTGCCAGGGTTTGTGAGATATCTGCTTGCTTGTCGAACGAAGCTTGCCAAGTCTGGTCGATTGCCCATCATCAGATACATGAAGCTACCCCCAGCTTCTCGATATGGACAGTTCTCCATTTCTTCCTTCTCCTGTGCACTCACAGGGCAGCCACTCTCACTGAGTTTGTGTGTTGGGTCCTCGGGAGACCTCACTGGTCGACACAGAGCGAGATCAAACCTATCCAACACCTTAGTCGCGTACTTTTCTTGGTGTACGAACACAATGCGCTGTAAACGCTTTCTCTCAATGTGCCACCCGAGCAGATAACTAATTCCACCGAGGTCCGTCATCTTGAATCTTTTGTTCAAATAGCTCTTTCACTTCGGCCACAAACCTTCGAGATCCAATCACCAGTAGATCGTCCACATATACGCTGATAATACATATCTCGTTTGATATTGTCTTGATGAACACGCAATGGTCCTTCACAAGTCTGCCAAACTGATTCTCGGTTATAAACTCGTAAAACGTGTAGTACCATACACGCGGTGCTTGTTTGAGTCCGTACAGGCTCTTCTGGAGTAAGCACACATGTTGTCTTTTGTCGTGCTGGACGTACCTCTCGGGTTGTTCCATAAAGATATCTTTCTCGAGATATCCGTTCAGGAATGCAGTCTTTACGTCCATCGGCACAATCTCCCAGTCCATTGCTGCCGCCTGAGCTAAGAGTAGACGCAGTATCTCCATTCGCACCACAAGTGAGAAGATCTCGTTATAGTCGATTCCATACTTCTGTAAGAATCCTTTTATCACTAGTATCGCCTTAAAACGGTCCACTGACCCAACAGACTTGTACTTAATCACATACACCCACCGGTTCTTCAGGACTCTTCTTCCCCTAGGCCTTGGCACAAGTACCCAAGTCACATTCTCGTCATGAGATTCAATCTCACTATCCATTGCTGTACCCCACTGGGCTGCCTCAGCACTGGACTGCTTGTTTGTAACTTTTAGGCTCTGAAATGTACTTGATAGCAAGCAGAGCGTACACAAGCTGGTCGTATTGAGGTACATCTTTGTCTCCACTGACAATATCTACACTTGACTGGATACTCGACTGCCTCAGATAGTCTAGAATGTATTCTTCCTCACTAGAAATCACACATTGGCTGGTATGGTTGAGAAGATCACTATCTCCTTCCAGAGAGAAATACCACTGCAATTCCTCCCTTGTAACAACACGGACACTTTCGGTGTTTTACTTTGGATTGTTGATCTGGACTCCGGTTGTTCAGTAGATCGCGTTCTTCTTGTAGTCGCTCCTCTCGATTCCGTTTTCTTCTCTGGCGTCCGCTCTCGTTTTGTATCCCCACGTCCGTCCTTTCACAAACAGACCTTCGCCTTCCAATACAGACTCCGCTGTGCCCACCACTTTGAGTAGAGCACATTTCCACGGACGCAGCACAGGATTGCCTTCCGGAGCAGCATCCACAAAGTGTCCCGCCTCTGACTGAGTGTGCGTATCGAGACGCTGAGTTGATTAAAGTCCTTGGTGGGGAACGTGACCTTGACTGGTTTCTTCTCTGCAGATGTAGATTCATGTTTCTATTTCCTCTTCGTCTTAATTCACGAGACAGGAAAGACATATGACCACTATCATTGTCTTCTCGTAGAGTTCGACTCAGTCTTATGTCAACTTGAATAGCAATAAACTGCTCGAACCAGGTTACTGCATGTTCGTCTAGTACGGGGGGAGACCCACTTGGTCTGAATGTTTCTACTGTAATTGATTGCACTGCTTGTTCCCCATTCTGAGAATGACTCGTCAGTGCGTCCACCGATCGTGGCGCCACCCCATCATTGGGTTCAAGGTTGTAGTCAAGATCGAAGTTTATTTCACCGACGTTTCCGTCCACACTCCATGTACGAGGGTGATCAATCCTTGCACTCACACTGTCGCCACTGCAATTCACACTTCCACTTTGACTTGAATTGACTCCTATAGAGTGATCTTCATGCATCTGTAACCCACTGGTTTGCGCGCTAGATGTATTCTCCTGTTCCCGTGGTATAGCCTCACTGGCCCTAAGGACAGGTACTTTATTGGCACTGGACGCTGGTATACCACTACCAAGTGTCACTGTTGCCTCACGGGTGAGCCTCACTCGCTCATGTGTCGACGATACCCCGCCAGTAGTAGCACGTAGTTGTTCCCCTAACTGGTGTAGCTTGTGGTCCACTGACACCCGCTGCTTGTACTGGTGCCACATTTGTCTCACTGGCTGCAACTCCAGGTCTGTCACTGACTTGGGTCACTGATGGTTTACTTGTTATTGATCTCTCCACTGAGAGGTCCATACCTTCAACAGAGCTTTCACTTCCATTTACGGATCCAATCTCGTCAGGTAAACGTGTTCCACCGACTGCACCACTAACTCTTCGAGAACCCACTGGTATCTCTTGGTATTCGCCAGCTTGAACTCTTGTCCTAGTAGCAGCTTGTTCTTCACGTAAGATCGCTTCCACTGAAGCAGCAGCTCTCTCTAGTTGTCCATCACAATGGTAGCAACCAACCTTTCGCTGCAATTCGTCAGGTAATTCGTAAGAATTCTCGCTGGGAACTGCGGTATTCTTTCTAATTGAAGGGGACGTCTATGGAATATACGACATCGTAGTCTAATAGACGTACTAGCCTCTGTCATCCTCGTCATATCCGACAAACATGTATTTCACCGCATGACACTGTAGTTCGTTCCTCTGGTGCACTGGTACCCACGCGTACGCAGCGCATCCGAACGTACGTAACATCTTCACTGAAGGTATACGTTTGTACGACATCTGGTACGGAGATCTCATATCCACTGCCGCACTCGGCGTAATGTTAATCCGGTAGGTAGCCATCATGACTGCCTCGCCCCACAGGGCACACGGGAGGTGACCTTCAAATAACATGCTCCTCACCTTTTTCATAACAGAGCGCATGCGGCGCTCCTCCATGCCATTCTGTTGTGGAGTGTAAGCTTGTGTGAAGCGAAAGCGCGTTCAGTACGCTGCTATTACTCTAGCTAGCTGCTCGTACGCTTTTGCACTGTCACTTTGCACTCGCATGATCTCCTCGTCGTGCATAGCTACCACTGTGTATATGCGGTTGATTTTGCTTCTCACTTTTCTTCTCAGGTCCTTTTAAACATGATAAACCTCATCTCTCCTTTTCATTAAGAACGTGAACAGGTACCTTGTGTATTCGTCCACACATAGTACCATGAAGTACCGGTATCCACGGAAAGTAACTATTGGTAAGAAACCAATATCGGTATAGAAAACTTCGCCAGGTCGTGTATCCATTTTAGGTACAACTTGACTAAAAGGAAGTCTAGCAACTTTAGCAAAGATGCACGACTCGCATAAGAGATTGTTTATTTGAGACTTAGGAAATTTCACTGTTCCGGTCTCAAAGTAGGTCTTGTGCATCACTCACATCGCATTGACAACTGGATGTCCCAACCTCCTATGTCACAGCATAATTTCCTTAGTCTCAGTACCTCCATTAGCAAGTAGAACACTCTCTTCCTTACCTAGGCCTTTGAGTAGCTATAAATCCACGCCTCCCGTTCCAGGAGCATCCACTGCATATCCTTCACCAACATGGCGAAGCACACAGCTTCTTCCAGCCATATTAATCTCAAACTCATCATGGATGAGAGATTTCATCACTGTTAGCAAGTTGTGTGCCATAAGCGGCACGTAATTCACGTCCTTCAATTTCATCGTGCGTACAGCGCCCGAAATGTCCTTGACAGAAAAGCATACAGTCCCTTCCCAAGGATCCTAAGTGAATTTGCGGCTGTTCCATCTTGGTTTCATGCGGGTGAAACTCCGTGAAGAAGCTCAAGTCCTTCCACATGTGTGAAGTAGCGCCAGTGTCCACCACCCTAGGTAACTTCTCCTCCAAAGAGTGGAGTTTGGCCACTCATAAGACCCATGGTCACCTTTTCCACTTTCTTCGTCACATTAGCCACTGCTAGTCCTTCTTCAGAGTTAGCCACTGCTTTCTCTTCAAACTCTTGCACGTCCTTGACCACTGCCTCACCATCTTGTTGCTCTGCAGGTTCCGCCACTACTTCCCCGTCCTCCTGATCCAGAGTATTGGCCACTGCCTCACTAGTTAGCAAAATTGTAGAGTCAGTCACTGCTTCTCCTCCGTCCTTGCCGTTATCCACAATATCAGCCACTGTCTCACTGGTTTGCTGACTTGCAGGGTCAGTCACTACTTTCCCGCCGTCCTCGTCCTTCATGCTGTCACGAAGTTGCTTCTCCAGCGCTTCCGGACTCCTACCGATGACTGCCAACGGAAAGAGGTATGTAATTGCAGCTGTCGAGTACGCGACGAGGTACGCAGTAGCGGAAGCAGTTACGGAACACACAGCCAAGTCAATTGCGCGGTTTTTGATGGATCGAGTGGTACTAGTGTTTGAAACTATGCGGGAAATTATGATGGACGGCGCGCCAGAGTTTTGCAGTGCACCGACGGCGGAACTGCTGGAGTTGATGCAAACCAAGTAATCAACCCCAGTAACCTACCGACCGAATCTTCTTGGACTTGTCGAGCGTTTCCACCGAACATGGAAATATATCGTCAGTTTGTACGTGGGAGAGGGGCAGGATGACTGGGACGACTTCGTGCCTAGCGCTCTTTACGCTTACAATTCCGGGCGACATGTCACACATGGTTACCAGCCCAATGAGCTGATGATGGGGCGGAAGCTCCGCTAACCGACCGAATTGCTGCGTAGGAGTCGACTTACGCACCCGAGACGGACGTTGGATGAGTATAATGAGGTGCGGTTGGCGGACTTGAGGAAGGCGCGTGAGCTAGCAGCGTTAGCTCTGCAGAAGGAACAGGCCAGACAGGCCATGTACTACAATCAGAGAAAGGTGCGGACAGGACGAGACTTCCGCAGGCATCAGTTGGTATGGGTGTATCGACCCGCAAAAGGGCGTGGCATCACCAAATTCGGATATCGATGGAGAGGACCAGCTCAAGTGATTGAGGCGGCCGGCTATGACAACTACCGAGTGAAGATGTTAGAATCAGAAAAGGATCTGATCACTCACTGTTCGTTCCTGCTTCCCTATTATTATCCTACGAACCTGTTGGATGAGATGGCGAGAGATATTACCAACGACCTACGCGAAGAAGCCGTCGCAGCAGCATACATCGACTTGGACGAGAGCGGCGGAGAAAGGACGGAGATAGTTTCCCAGAATAGTGCGCCTGCAACCGACAATGATGCGGTAGCGGAAGCGCCGGTGACGGGCACAATCCAACCACCGGCCCAGGGGCACGGAGCCAGAGCACCAAGATGAACGGGAATCAGACGGCGTTCGGCGAGTCGTACGCGTGGTCGACAGAGTATCGAGCCCTGATAACGAGCGGAGCACCAGACAAGGACGTAAGTGGCGATCAAGAATCATCCACTTGTCTACCGTCGACGAAGCACAACGAGAACAGCAAGGTAACAGCCGTGGACGTGGAAAGCGAGCCGCTGCGAACCAACACCCAGAGTCGGGAGAGGAGCGTGACAGCGATCAGGAGGAGCGACGATTCACGGGCAAGCGGAAGCGCAATCGAACGCGTATTCTCGCCCAAGGTAAGGGAATCGACAACATCGCGAGTAGAACGCGAGCGAGCGTCCGACGAGCCCCATACCCGGGTACCGACGTTGACCAGTCGCGGAAGCAGCGCAGACTTAGCCGACGAGATGAAATCGCAAGTGGCGGGACCGATTCCCCGAGGAACGAGTCTGACTATCGTAGTCCCGGAGGAACGCCATGCGGACCGGATAGCCGAGAAGCGAGTCACCCAGAAGATGTTACTAGAGTGGACGACAGAGACGCTGCAGAGACGACACAAATGACAGAAGTTGGACCATCAGAGAGGTCCGTACGAGCGGTCGAAGACCGACCCCAACCACGACAGTCAGCAGATGGGGAAGACGACGAGCCGCGAATCTACGTGTTCGCCGGACGGGGTGTCGACAGTGTTGTGTCGCAAAGGTCGCGACTGGCGCGACTGCAACCAGACGATGCCGTCAGAGAGTATCGCTGACGACGGTATCGCACGCGTACAGGCCGCTACGTACTGGAGTTCGAAGTTGAGCGCGTGGGTGATCGACTTAACCCAGCCAGACCCGAGAGATTATGGATCAACCAGGACGATTACGAAAAGTTATGGATCGATGGACACATGCGGGCAGGAGTACCCTACGAAGACAATGACGAAGGTTCCAATGACGATGGCCAGAGGCCGTAAGTAATCGAGTGAACAGCGAGGACGACTAGCGAACGGCGAGGACGGTCAAGCGGACAGCGAGGACGACTAGCGGACAGCGAGGACGCGAAGTGGAAGACGAAAATGCGAGGAGGACCGGGGACGATCCTGGGCAGGAGACGAGAGTAAGAGTCATCGTTAACTCTTGGACTTCAACCTGAGCCCGCGAGTATATATGTATATCAAGATGACGCTGAGCGTGTCACTATTGACATTAAGGAGCGGCTCAGCCAGGGCCACGCGACCCCAAAGATCGCACCAGGAGGACGACACAACCCCGACGTGACTGCTAACGAGTAAGAGGCGGCCGGGCGACATATCATTAGAGACGGACGGCTGACAGCGCACGCAGCTGGCCGTCGTGTAGCTTCTGACCCAAGGACTGGTAGTATTAGGAGCAGAACGTAGAATCATGCAGAGTGCACAAGCAGCACGCTAACCGACAGTAAATACACTAAGGTGAACGACAGTACGCAGAGCCGACTAACGAGTTGACGGAGTATTCCCAGCGTGTGTGGAAGACGCAGGTAGACGAGCCCTGACAAAACCGCGGTATCAGCAGCCCGCACGGAGGTGGTGAGAAGCCAAAGAGAGGGTACTAAGAGTCCCCGGTAGTTTAGCCCCGGCACCCCGCCCCAAGGTTTGGCATCAGTTCTCTGGACAAGGACACTCCGCACCTACACAGCACTAGGAACGCAGTTGCAAGTCGTCTGTATATTTCGTAGTAGTTAGTGAGTTAGACTAGGACGACGAGCAGCTGTAGCCACCGGACACGGTTCTTGACCGGGGACAGGACTGGCGTGAAGTATAGGAGCAGCCTCGACAACTAAAGAAAGCACTACGACCAAAGCTGACGAACAGGCGTTCCGCAACCGCCTGCGAAGACAGAGCTTACTGTTTACAGATGATCACATTTTTTTTAAACTTCGCCAACTCTAGGTCCACCCACTACTGCCCCCGTCTTCTTCGTCCTCGCCAATAACCTTCTGTAATGACTTGACCCAGGTTAAATAACGGATTGGTTTGATTTTAGCCAATCAAAACGTGCTATCCGAACATTTACACCAACCAGAGACATGCAATCATATAACATCGATCCTTCGATAAACTAAACGGGTTCTACCAAGTACCTATTATAGTACAGATCATCCTGTCCTAACTAATAGTTGCCGTTGCTTCAGTTGATATCAAGTATAGCAGGATTATCAATTATTTAGTGAGTGTTCTAATCTCAATTAAGCATATTACATTAGGTGGTTTTGAACCACTTTATCATGGGTCCACGCAGCATTTTATAAAATGCTGCGTGGACCCATGATAAATCTTCGCACTCGGGTCCGGGCCAAAGGAGACTAAAACAGAAGGAATCGTTGCCAAGACGCGCCAATCTTAGATTATTTATGCAAAACACGTCTAAATGATCGTTTTGTGGCTCTTACACTATATTTTACACCATTTTAAATATCAAGTTTATCCCATTTTGGTATCAAATATAGCAGCAGACAGGGATATCAAGGTTTTGTATACGTTTGATTGGGAACCGAGTCGGTGGACACCATCCGTATCAAATATAGCAGGATATCATGTAAGGGGGGTCATTTAGGACAGGGTGATCTGTATTGTCCCATTTACTCATTTTGCAACTCTAAATGGACTTCTTTCACCAGCGCAACCGAAAAACAAACCCATGCAAAAATGGTTTAGCCAATCAGAATGGAACATAAAAAAATCACATCAGCCAATCACATCAGCCAATCAAACTATGTCAAATATACATTCACAGTATAGATGTCCCGCGCGACGAGCGGTAGCGCGGCAAAGGTTCTCTGTGAGTCGTGCGGCAACCAGATATCGAAGACAAACTACTCCAAGCACAAGAAGAAGTGCAAGGGGCAAAAAGCGCGACTGTCTCGGAGCGAGATACGCAAGCGATCATGGGAAAAGAGCCGCGCTAAACGCGTCGGAGCTCAGCGCAGTACGCGAGCCGCTCGTGAATTCGAAAAGCTGCAAGGTTAAAACTATTTTTTTCGCAATCTACTTTAACCTTAAGCCCGAGCCTGTGGGTTTAAAGAAGCATCCACATACGAATCTGAGCCTACAGGCAAATTTATTTGAGTACATTTTTACTCAGGTGCGTGTGTCATGCAACCTTACCTATCATACTTTATATATTAACACGCTGTGTTAGATGGAGCACCATGAGTTGCTGTCGAAGATTTGGTTCAAGAAGACCTATGTGTGTCTACACCCAGACAAACGCCACCACCTACCTTCTAAGTTTCAAGACATACCTGCAGCGACGGCACTTGATTTAACATGCAAGTTATTTGAGTCGTACATGCAACGGATGCTCGAAGCAGACGCAAATGGACTATTGGCGAGCGGGTTCGTCTGCAGAAGTACCGCAGCTACTTGCAGACAGCATACCAGACGAAGTTGGGAAGATGGAGCGAGGAATACGACGAGGCGTGCCTACAGAACGCTGAATCGAAGGCTTCCGTCCAAGATCATATCGATGCATTCGGAGTATGCAAGGCCTGCAAGACGTTGACTGAGTTTGAAAGCATTTACGTGATGCGATTCGTGGGAAAGGATAAAGCGTATGAGGCCAAGGCAAAAGAGAAGGACGATCAAGCCGCCGGAGAAAACAAATTTAGACAGGTTTTTCGAATTGATTCCGACAGTGAAGACGAGTAAGTGCAAAGTAGGCTTCCATGATTTGGAGGTTTCAAGTAACCACCCCATAACAAGACTATTAGTACTAAAACAAGACCATTAATACTACGACAAGACAAAAAGTACTACGACAAGACAAAACGTACTAATAAAGCGAATGGTGTTCGTCTCACAACACTTTTTGATTGGACAAGAATCACCGCGGTCGCACAACACTCAAACAACATCACATTTCCGATGGCGCCGCAGCCACCAACGCAAGCTACTTTCCAAGAGCTTTTAAAAGGCGGAATTAAAACTGCCACTCACGTGATCAAGAAGGAAACACGGGACGTCTACGCGTCCTACTTTAAGAAGTTCTGCGATTTCTGTATCGCAAACGAGTATCCTGATCCAGCTACGGTGCGTCACCATGAACTTCCGTCTTTACTCGTTGCGTTCATAGAAAGCGTGTCCATTTTGGCTGCCGTATCTAACCAAACTGCGGAAAAGATCAAGGCTGCAGTTGCAAACTACTACAGCAGTCACGAGCGCCGAGATTCTGCCGGACCTGACAAGTCGATTGTTATTACTGATGCCAAAGGAATCAAGTATGGATTAGGAAACCCAGCTTGAGACACGTCTGTTCGGCAGTTCATGCGGGGTGTAAAGAAGCGCAAGAATACAGAGTTCACGCAACGCCAAGCCACGCCTATTTCAAGTGATATGCTACGCGTGCTTCACCACCACTTGACCAACACGACGGGGTTCACCGAAGCGAGTCGCTTATGGTTCATGGCAGTATCCGCATTTTCGTTTTACGGCATGTGTCGAATCAACGAGATACTCAGTTTGCAGTGGAAGAACTTGACGTTAGGGCTGACGCGACCAAGTTCTTCTGATCCCACCGAATTGATCACGTTTGCAGCCTACAAGCTTGAAGGCCGAAATACAGAGGTTGCTGAAGGTCGCTGCTATAACTTACACCACCTGGGCGAAAGTGAGAGACCGATTGACGCTTTTTATCACGTGAACGTCTGGTTGACATACGTTCAAACGATGCCGGACCACAGATGGAGCGACACCGACTATGTCTTTCCGGCACTGTCAAAGATATGTAAGAACGCTCTAAAGACGAGCACGACCACCACCGGATGAGAGAATGCGCGTGTGGAATGGGGCAAAAAATGTCAGAGCAAGCGTCTATAACTTTGCTTAACTGTACAGTGCGCGACCTAAATTTGAATGGGACGAAAATGCGGGGATACATTCGGCATGAGTGGAGGGATATCTGGTTCAGATCACACACATTTCGGAGATCGGGTGCTCAGTACAGATTTATGTTTGCAGCTCCTGAACGGAGGTGGTCTTTGCGAATGGTGAAGTGGTGGGCTGGATGGACTCACAACGAGTCCGCTGAGACGCTTGTTCGCTACCTTGTTGACCAAGCAGCCACCGATGAAGATAAGCGACTTGCTGACTGTTTGGCCCCAGACCGTGAAATGCATTCAGGATGTCCAACACGTATACATCACGAAAGCGAAATGCTGCGATTCATGTACCACTGTCATCTCTCGACAATTCAATCAATAAGCGCATGAAAAATTTTGAAGCATCGGTGAAAGCCCTCGAAGGGAAAATCGGAATCCTCATCTCGATTTTGCAGCCTTCGAGTCACACCAGTACACCCTCATCTCCATCACGTGAAGCTTTGAGCTGTGAGGAGCAGGTGTCAATACTTCCGCCTGCGAAAGATTGGAAGGACTTGTGTCGGATGTACTGGAAGGCTCATCCATCCCGTCGTTTATTCAAGGCTGTGTGCGACCGGACAAACGCGGATAAAAAGAAGAGCGGCGTGCTGCCTAGTAGTCTCAGTGTTACAAAGCTTATTGCGCAAGATGTTGTGGAGTTTGGTACTCAAATTGGTGTTGCTGACCCGTGACAGGCTTCAGAGACTACACTCACCGCATATGCGGCGTACTACATCAAGCATTGGTTAAATGGTGCTGCTACTTCGGGTACTTCTCTGTCCGGCGTATTTATATGAATTAGTTTAAATGTAGTCCACTCGAAATGTTACATGGTATTTATTGGCTGAAAATATTCTGCTCTAAATGACTGGCAGGAAGCAGCAATTCGTGGTGCTCGGGCTAACCGGACTGTACTTCAAAACATTCACAGCAAGACAATGCTTGCCCGCATGTAGACGAGGATCACGGCGAGGTAGTGGCAGCTGGGAGAGAAGGCGGTTGGAATATTCAAATGGAATGCCAACCGCCTCGCTCCCCTGACTGTAACGTGCTTGACTTGGGATTTTTAATGCCATACAGTCGCTACATTACAAGAGCCCGACCAATGATGTGGATAAGTTGATAGCAGCAGTACAGACTTCATACACAGAGATAAAGTATACTACACTAGATAAATGCTTCCTGACTTTGCAAAAAGTCATGGAAGTTCCATGATGGAACTCATTATCCAACACGAGGAAGGGAACGATTTCAAGCTACCGCGGGTTGGAAAAGCTGCTTACCGCAACGGAGCCATAGTAACGGCACTCAGTATCCCTGAGAAGACGTATCGTGCTGGAGTAAGTGCTTTAACACAGCAAATTTTAGATCAGAAGTAAAACGCAGCCTAAAATGTAGCCTTAAATTTTACCATCTCATGATTGGATAAAAAACGAAAGGGATAGGTTTAAACTCATATCAGCCAGCGTAACATCGAATAAAACCTCGTTTTTAAACGGCAATTCAATACCGTGTAGGATCGTTTAATAGAAGCAGCATGTGCTGGGTAGATGCACAAATCGCTGACGATGCCGTATTAAAAAAATTATGTAATATCGCTATTTTTCAACAGAGCTACGAAAAAAGGCTTTGGCGTATTAAAAATCAGAAAATTATTGTGCAGTTATTTAAGCACTGAATCGAGTTAACGGACAGCAAAAAATACGTGGAGATTCGCCTTAATCTGCTCTTTGTTTTGAGCTGCTCTGTGACTGACAACTACAAAAACTGACAGAATAATCGAGATAGAGGGGATATTCGTATAAATTCGCCGGACAGAGAAGTATATGTGTTCTTACAATCGATACGCTTGCACGATATATTCGTCTTGACAGGAAGCGCCGACTCGTTAAGTCCCAACACGCGTATCTGCAAGGAATAATATGAGTATCGCTGATGTTGTTTGAGTAAAAAGTGTCTTGTCAGCGTATACTACACCTTTGTGCGTCCAAACTCGTCAGAAGCGGCAATCAAAATCGGAAGTGTGACATTTGCGATTGACAATTTTTTACTAGCAGCCTCTATTCGGTATTCAAAGTTAGAAAAGCCGCAATCAAAGTTGTAGGATTTGCCAACTACAGTAAAGGCTGGGGTGTGACCGCTCCATTGTCCAATAAAGCGTCTGCCGTGCACATGCGGACCCCTCCAAGTCGTTTCGCTCGACACACGGTCGAGGAGAAGCAGCGGGTTATTACTGCCCATGCTGACGGGCGGGATGATTGGCTACAAGTCGCATCAGATAACGGCATCCCCCCGTCAACTGCCTACGATCTTGTCAGGCGTGGACGTGCCCAAGATCTCCCACGGGGCGGCGCCAGAGACGCTATAATGACTCAAGAAGCCAAGGATCTCCTAGAAAAATATCTAAATGAAGATTGTACCTACACTTTGGAGACTATGCGAACGATGCTCTATCTGGAGTGTGGAGTACGCGTAGATACCTCCACAATTAGCCGCCATTTAAAAGGCATGCTATACACCGTAAAACAAATGCGAATCGAGCCAACAACCTGCAACAATGAAGTCAACAAGGAAAAGCGCAGGCTGTAAACAAATGCGAATCGAGCCAACAACCTGCAACAATGAAGTCAACAAGGAAAAGCGCAGGCTGTTCGCGAAGGAACTCCTGGAGCACCAAGAACAAGGTAATTGCGTTGTTTACTATGACGAAACTAATTACAACGTGTATTTGAAGCGAACGCGAGGACGCGCCAAGATGGGTAAGCGAGCAATCGTAAACCTTCCGCCTTCAAGAGGCGTAAATTTACAGGTGCAATGTGCCGTCTCCTCTTCCATCGGTCTGGTTACATATCGGCTCCAACGAGGCAGTATCCGCATGGCTACAAACGCTGAGTTCGTGGAGGAGATCTACCAAGCTGTGAAGGCGTCGGAGGAATTCCGTACCTACTTCCAGGGCAAGAAAGTGGTGATTGTGCTAGATAATGCCCCCGCGCACTGAATTCCGTACCTACTTCCAGGGCAAGAAAGTGGTGATTGTGCTAGATAATGCCCCCGCGCACTGCCAGACGGAGATCCGCGTCACCGAGCATGACGACATGGAGCTGTTGCGCTTGGGGCCCTATTCCCCTATGTGCAATCTCATTGAGGGGTGCTTTAGTGTTTTAGAGTCGTACATTAAGACCCACCTTACTCTGGATCGAGACAACATCTGCGACCGCGAACGTCTGCTCGATGAAAATGGGAACGTGCTGGGCATTGCGGAGAGGCAGATGCGAATTTTAGAGCGTCTGCCGACACATGCATAATCTGCATCACACCGGTGCTGGTTGCTCGCATGGAGTTACACTGTGACAAGGCTGTGAACGACACCGCCGAAGGAAAGAACATGGTCTACGGAATGTGAAGTAATTTGTTCGACTTTAAAACACGACCTCTGACTGGCGGCTTTTCTAACTTTGAATACCGAATAGAGGCCCAACACGCGTATCTGCAAGGATAGTATCGCTGATGTTGTTTGAGTAAAAAGTGTCTTGTCAGCGTATACTAAGTCTTGTCGTAGTATGTGAAGTCTTGTCGTAGTGTACTAAGTCTTGCCATAGTAGTTTTGATTTTGTTCAAGTATTCTAGTATTTTCAGTCTTGTCGTAGCAATGAACGGCTACACTGACTCCAAGAACTTATTTGACAACCCCACCATTCCACGTATGAACTTCAAAATTTTATGTATTAGGCCGTGTTCTTATTAGTCTATATTATTTAAATACTTTGGTCTGATTGAACATGCAACTCGGTTTTGCATATTTATTGATTTGGTAGAAGGAAGCTGCTTCCTAAACAGAAGCATACAAAAATTTCAACTAAGACGGAAGATGTTTCCTTTTCTTGCACGGGTCGTTTGAACAGAAATGTTAAATTAGGGTTATGAACAAAAAACAAGTAGCTTAGAGTAACCTAACCCTTCATTTTGTCCCTACCGTATTCCCCCTGTTACAAGCGTCGCTATGTTACAGGCGTCACCTCATTTTATCCAATCATATGCACCCAGCAAATATATTTGGTTTTTGTTTTGGTACAAGCGTCAGCCCCGCGAATGGGTGGTGCGAACTAACACATTGCCCACTTTCCGAAAGACCCCAGAATGGGAAGACCACGAATCAACGGAAGTGGCCGTAAGCCGAATCGTGGCCTACGCTCGTCTTTCTCCTACACGTTTAAATCTAATTGCATTAAGTCGTTCCTCGCCACAGACGAGGATGCGCTAGATGCTACGATTGTTGAATTTGTTGGCGAAGAGTTTCCATACAAATGAAAATGGCACACGCATAAATTAGTCCACATGCACGTGAGAGACATGAAATTGCACACACAGCTAGCTCACATACCCATGTAGCTGATCGCCGAACTTCAACGCCGTAGAGCCAGCCGTCTTGGAGAAAATGCCGCGGACACACCGACATTTGCTCGGCCTGTTTAATACTGACAGTGGCATTCACTCTGCATTACCGTAAACACACTTTAAGTACGTGTACATCGCTCCAGCAACGCATATAGGTATCCCTAACCCGGACATGTACATTGGTGACGCTTCTAACAGGGGGAATACGGTACTTCTTAATCGGACTTTGGGGGGCTAGGGCGACACTAAACTCAAATTAGATTTTCCTAAACCGACGGCTGCATGTGTTAAATTTGACCTTTTGCCTCGGCCGAGTCGACTAAAAAAAATTATCCATCGCCCTAACATGTGCGGTGCAATGTCTAGCACGATAGATACCATCTGAACAGGAACGTCGTAAGCATACAGCAGAACTGCTATTCATTTTAAGTCTTGCGAGTACTGGTATGTCATTATAAGCGAGAAAACTCCGAATGTTCGGGCTTTTTCGTTTTAGAAGGGCCATTGCTGCTATCTTGCCTCTAATCTGGGTGTATTGTTAGCACGGTCATTGTTAACCGGACTTGGCACCCCCTTTAACCTGAAATTAAGACATCGACTTAGCCAATTTGAGTGAAAGGCACAAATATACCCTCTCTGATTACAATACCCATGATTAGTAACGGTGGTGGCGTGCTGCGTTGTTGCAACAACTTCAATTTCAATGGAAGCGTATGAAGGAACCGTAAGTCAGCCCTAGTTACAAACCACAAAACCAGCCACTGTAGGCTAACAATTCACCCCAAGTAGATGGTTTAGATCATTTTATCCACTGAGAGAAGATTGCTTGGTCGATTCGACCTATCAACCCAGAAGTATAACATAGCTGGAATTTACTATAGGTTTTCCGATTAGTTTCTAAGAAAAACAAATTTTGTTTACATTAATGTGATTTTTCGATTTGAGCATGGTCTATTTTTGACAGCTTCACGTCCACACCCTTTCGACAACATGGCTACATTTTTGTGACACCATGGGAAACGCTGCTGCCGTTCAAAGCGTAGCTGAAAGCTCCCGACGGCGTCTGCTGTTACAGCAATACAATCGCCAACCGAAAGATGTACTCATCAGTCACTCGCTAGTTCTGACATTCGAGCAGCGTCGTTTTCCGAATTCACAGTCTCAACTAGAACACCATTTACGTCCTGAAGTGAATAAATCCCAGAGCAGTCGGCAGTCTACGCAATGGCTACCGCTACACGAGATATACGACGTGTTAGCGTGTGATTTCGGAGTCCAGCTGACGTTAGAGGAGCTTCCAGTCGTCCTTCGGCATCTTGGATGTCGGGTAGTAGATTCACCGACTACAAAGACCAACACCAGCTCGAGTGAAGAATGGTACTCTGTACAAGAGCTCTTGGGATACTTTGCACCACGTCGAATACTGCGGCAAGTCAAGAGTCTATTCCAGTGTCCACGCAGCTCAGAACTCTCGACTAATAACGTGACAATCTGGCAGGCGGCCAAGATGGGCGATTTATCAGTGCTCGAAGCTGTTTGCAGAGTTCATGGGGACGCCTATCGCACGCTGGACGACTTTGGAAACTCGCCACTTTACTACGCTAGTTTGTGTGGGCGTGAGGTTGTGGTGGATTTTGTGCTAAGAGCTTATGAAAAGGAGCTTTGCCAGATTGCACCCGATGAGTTGCTACGTTGCGTCACAAACGCTCTGAATCAACACATACGGGCTTTACTTCAGCAGAAGATGTCACTGGAAGAGGTGCTTAAAGCCAGGGAGGAGCATAGTGAGAGCAAGGATGCTGATGAAGAAGCGGGTGGATGGTTTTCCCTGCTCGCTGACGACGACGAATGAAAAGGTAAGTACAGCATTATTGTCTAGTTATATGAAGCGTATAGATTTAAATAAACAAACACAATGTCCTTCGTCTGTATTAGGTGGTGTTTCACAACGTAGTTTGTGCTAGCACACAAATCCACGTGTGATGAGGACCATTATTAGGTTACGTGTCATGTCTGTGACGAAACAAATCACCTCCGTGACCAAACTTTAATTGTGACGTGACTAAACTTTCTTCGTTATGATTAGAGCACAATATTGACTCGTATGGAAAAGACGAAGCATGCGTTTGCCGCATGTAAATTGGGCAAAAGCTTAGTGTAGGGTCGAAACTTTAGGGGCTATACATTGTGCTTCTAACAATTCGGACGTTGTACTCTAAAAAAATGTATTACTTCTTGTAATACATTTTTTTTAAATTTCAACGTCCGAATTCCCCCGGAAAGTAGTGATAAGCAAGCTCCTGTACATGTTGGTGTCTTCAGTTATCCTGCCAACTTTGCTGCAAAGCTCGTAGACAAAATCTCATCAGCCCTTTGCGCTCGTCACGACGGAGTACAGACCCGAGAAGGCTTGGAGAATGTTCGGGTGTCTGCGTCAACACGCACGATCCAAGCATCATCCGTCGTGCCCACTCCGCCGCCGATATTAAGAGACCTTGGACTTACAAGGAAGCAGTTCTACCAGAAGGAACAAGTATCAAGCTCTGGGATGGCAAAATGGACGTCTGGGCTCCAGATGTGCATCTCGTAGGAAATACCTACTACGTCTACTATTCCGCTGTCCGGGATAAGGCTTTCGATAGTCACAACCTGGCGGCAGTAGGCGTCGCTACCTCCACGACGATGAATATCGGCACGTGGAAAGACCTGGGAAGCACTGGCATTCAGAGTAACGACTCCAATACTTACAGTGCAATTGACCCCGATCTCTTTGTCGAAGATGGGCACAATTACATGATTTTTGGCAGCTACGAACAAGGTTTGTATCAAGTGGAAATGTAGGACCCACCAATGTCGGCAATACCAAACACGGTCGCAAATCTCTCGTATGAACCTGCCGGTATTCACTCAGAAGAAGGTGCCAATATGTTTAAGTTTGGAGACTACAACTACCTCTTTTACTCGAACGGCGTCTGCTGCGGCTTCGATACAAAAAGACCTGCAGCTGGTGAAGAGTACAAGATTAAGGTTTGTCGTTCCAAGACTGGCATCATGGACTTCCGTGGTGCCAAAGGGAAACTATGTACTGAAGGAGATGGTACTATCGTCCTTGAGTCACATGGCAACGTGGATGGTCCTGGTGGTCAAGGGGTGTACGATGACCCCACGTAAGACCCCATCCTGTATCACCAGGGCACCGGAAAATAATATTTATATTTATTTCGACCGTGAAGCCTGATAAATAATGTTATTGTTTCGGGACCACGTGCACATAAATGATTGAGAATCTTCACTAATAACTTAGAGATTATTTGATTGAAATTAAAGAAGATAGCTTTTATCACAGCCTTATCAATAGTACGGGGGTCTGCTTGCGAACCGTGCCGCAGAGACATCGATGGTATTCTAGGATAACCTCATCGTACTCGTCACGGCACGGTTTGAAGAAAAAAACCTACATCTTGACTGGGCTGCGTAAGAAGATTTACCATACGGATAACGTTATTTGGTACTAAGATTGACATGTGACAGCTCCCACTTAATAAAATCTTGCATCCATTCTGTATCGCCCAAAACAAAATAGTTTGATATAATTTATACCATAAATTATGCTACGTGATGGTGTTCAGCAATAAATTATTTATGGATTTCTGGATATCGGAAATAAATATACTGCTAATATTTATTGCAGTAACTGCATCGTCAATATATTTTTCGGGACCCCTGACTATCACTACGTGGACACGACCATCGGATACACTGACGGTCAGAAACAATATAGCTGTAACAAACTCGACTTCTCTAGTGGCTGGCCTGTTACGTCGCAGTAGATCACGTCAGCCTTGACTCAAGAGATAAATCAAGAGCTCGACTGTAAACCCGTAAAACATCAATAATATTGACGTCATTTTTATTGTTTTTCGCTGTAAAAGTGTTCAATCTGTGTCCCCTATTGTGTTACACTAAATTTTTGTGCACCTTGTAGTTTCTTCATCCATTGACGTAAATGTTCGTTCTTGTCGGCCTGAAACACGTATAATCGACTTAGATGATGAACCACCAAGCAGTTTTGTTCTGCAAGTCGTGATTTGGTTTTCAGGTTACGTACCCCACCCGAATTATTTGTACTTATGGCTACATTCTCATTCACAGAATTTTTCAATGAAAATGCAACTTTCTTGGTAGCAGTTCGATGAGCTAAGGAAACTATTGGCACGACTCGAACATCCGTAGCTCGTGCCATATCCACTACATCCGACGCTAATGTAACTCCATAGTGGCGATAAATACGTAAAATTCCGTCGGCTAAAACACACCAGCGAGTACTCGAATGAAAACTTTCAAGTGTCGACTTCATATTGAGATACCCGCAGTAGGAAAACTGGTCTCGGAATGGGCGAAGATGGACATTTACAACCCAACGAGGTTTCTTTTTCGATCGAGTTGTGTCTCCATTCACATTTTTCTCCTCCAGATCCTCTGGAAACTTTGGTGCGTTCCCTGCAGCGTGAGCAAGTGGAAGCGTCTGATGTTGAGCTGTTTTCGGAAATATTTCAATGTGATCCATGAGTTCCAGCTCAGTAGCAAGACCAAATCGCCAACTATCATTGGTATCGAGTAAACGTAGCACTGCTTGACCCAGGAAAAACGTATTCGGTCCATTTTTACTTAACAATGTGAAGCAGAAAGTGGCATTTCCATCAGCTCCAGGCGCGAACATTTTCTCGGGCCACGAAATATCAAGTTCCGACGACCCCATAACTCCATTATTAATTATTGAATTTGGTTTCCGTACAGTAGTTTCAAAACAGAATAATTGTGTATCTTCGTCATTACCAGCGACTACAGTCACATACAGAAAAGGGTTACATGAGAAGCCATTGCCTAGACGTAATTCTTCGAGAGATGAGCTGCTAATCCCTAGACCCAAATTATTTCCAATACCTGATGGGAAAGTTGCACGTACACGCAATGTATCGATATTATAAGGCTTTAAACGCATCCGTTGCAAGCGCTCAAACTGTTGACGAGCCAGTCTCCCACGCAGAGCCGCTTGGATTCGAATGATTGACGCCTTTTTAGCTGCAAATGCAGCTGCATCTCGTGTCATTCTCACGTACGCAGTGAGAGAATTGGTGAGAACTTGACGCTGAGCTGCCAAGTGAGTAGCACGAGCATCGGCGGATCTTTCGTCGTATTCGACTACTAATTCCGAGTGACAATGTGAACATAACCACGAAGAGAATGGGGACTTTATAGTCGGAACTACAAACGTCAACTTGGTCTTCCGATCTTCTCGTTCGTAAACTGCCAGATAACAACGAGCATGAGCTATCACGTTACAAGTGGCACATTCCAATTCACCTCCAGCGAATTGGCAATAATCACAACGAGAAGCGCGAGAAATTATCGTTGAATCAAAGAGAAATCGCGTCGGGACAATCTTTGCCGGTGGTTCTAACGCCGAAGCCCTCAATTGTTCGTGAGACGTCTTTTTCACGATAGCTGTCGTGATATTTACAATACTATTTTGTCGATATTGACGATGAATTACAGTGAGATCGCTGGATTGACGTCCAAGTAAGGAGAGTTTGGAGTCTGTCGAACCTTTTTGGTTGGATAATGAACCTGTTTGAGCGCTCATTTCGTCCAGAACTGTCTGTAAAGACTTCCGTTGAGGATGTCGATACAAAGCTGTATCTTCGAATCGTTCTAGAAGTGGCGAGACGTCTGCGTGTACAAAATCTGCTTTTGATTGAGTTTGAAACTTACTTGCATATTTTGATGGTGTTTTAGTGTGGGTTGAAGCTTGATGTGGCGAGTCTAGGTCAGTAAAATTGCTGCTGGTGAGTAATTGAGGCTCGTCACCCGACTTTTTAATTACGGGTGTCGAAAATGGTGAAGAACTAAACGTCTGCTGAGTTTTAGTTGGTTTAGCAACACCGCTGGTCTTCATGGGAGGCAATCGGGGCAGCGAATGCATTCTTTTGCGTGCTGAAAATAAAAATGAGTCAATCTGTAAATTCTAAATTAAATCTTAAGTTACACAAATTCTTTTTTATCAGGTAATTCGCTAGTTTATACTTAGCGCTGTTGCCCCACAATCTCGATTGTCTTTCTATTGTGCTGCCCCCGACGGGGAGTTCAAGCAAAAATTGCCACTTCCAGGTAAGAAGCAGACGAGTGTGTTCCGTTTCTTGGGGTGTCAGCAGATTGTACCATCACAAGACCGTTCATCAGTACAACGTGAGCTCCCTTCGACAACGACGGTTACTATTTAACTAAGATATACTTTCCCAACCTATACCGGTTCGTAACGCACTTGTACGTACGGATCCTTGCACTTTGCAATACAATCATTGCTATTTTTGAGCTCACTTCAATCAATATCTTCAACTCAAAATTGCTTACTGTAGTATTACTAAACTGAAACTTAGTATCGTGGCATTAGATACCTACACTGATGGTAATTTATCAAAATCGTCTTAAACCGCGTTTTCGCTGCTTGGTTAACTGTTCAGCGTGTCAACAAACTCTCCCTCGCTGTACTCGGCCACCTCAGCCTCTTCCATACCAAATTGCAAATCTTCACTATTTTCGGCCTCGTCTTCATTCTCCTTGGCTTCCGTAGCACTTGAAAAAAATCGCCAAGACTTTTGTTTGTGATGTCCTTTTTCCGCATGATTCTCTTTCGCTAGAGATTGCTTCTTGCTTTTCTTACGCACTTTGTCTTCCTTATCACCAGTAGAAGATCGACGACGTTTTTCCTTGCTATGTCTTCCAACCGCGTGACTCTTTCTCTCAATTTTGCTCTTTTCCCCAGCACTTCCTTTCTTGGTCTTAGAGCTCGAACTTGTTGATTCGTCACGAATTAACTCCGAAAAGGCCGAGTGAACTGCCTCAGTTCGAGCAGGCTCGCTCTGAATTTTCTCTTCATAAATTTTAACGATCTCGGGGACATCCACGCGCAGTTTCTCGGCAGCCTCCCACGTGTCTTCACTCTCGTCGTAATTTTCCCACCGCACAAGATATTCCCGCTTGTTGCCAGACATGCGATGCTTCACAATATGGTTAACAGTGTAGAAATCAGCTCCACTTCCATTTGACGAGCTGTGACTCGTTCCAGTCCTCGAAATCTTCTTCTTTCCTTTCCGGTCCGGGTCTTCTTCACGTAGATTAGCAGCCGCTTCTCCGCCAGCGCGCAGATCTGCCGAGTACGTGTCAATGAGTTCTAACGCTTGAGCAGAGGCTTTGCGACGCGCAATCCATAACGGAGGATCAACTCCTCGCCAGCGAATCAGGAATTCTTTCACCTTTCCGTAGGTACGGACACCCAGCACTTGGTCCGCCATCAGATTCTTAGCTACTTGTTTGCTGATACGATCTGTCTTCACTTCAGGGCTCCGTGATTGAGTGCTCGGAGTTGAGCTAGATCTGACCGTCGATCGCGGCGGAAGATTCGTCACAATCGGTGGTGGGACCGCTCGATTACGTTTGTTTGCAGTAGTTTTGGCTTTCGTTTTCGTACCTCGAGGACTGACAGTCCTTGCTCCATTACCAGTGGTCGCTGTGGGTGGAGTTTGTCGATGATTAGCTCGTCCGTGAACCGCATCGGGGTAATCAGGCGCTTGCTTGGCCGTCAACTTTAAACCGTTAGAAATCAACAAATCATGGAACTTGATACTTGAGATCTCGCCGTACGACGTCTGGTCGTCTACGACAGCAAGTTCTTCACTTAATGGCACTTTCTTTCGACTTGTCTGCTCAGTCTCCGAAGTTCCCCAGCCGCTCATGTTGTCCACGAAAGCTTGCGGCATGGCTGCTCCGTCCTCCCCGTGCTCCAAATATTGGTCCAACGAGTCCTGTCTCTGCTGTGTTGTTGCACTTAAGTTCCTTGTTTTCATCGTCTTGGGCCGCTTAAGTACCACCTTGATGTCTTTAAAGAAAAACTCGTTAATTGTAGCCACTAGCTCCTTCATTGTCTTGTTGTTGACGCTCTGCAGGTTAGTCTGGTACTGCAACTTAGCAGTTGAATCGGATTGTATCAACATGCTGTATAGCGTCTCAGTGAGCGTCGTAGCATCATTGATGTGCTCCATAAGCCTTATCCATGTCACGAAGCTGCGTAAAGTACACAATTGTGAGTGATGTAGAGCTTGGTGGACAGTGACGAGGGGTGCGTTTGATGCAGTACGTACAAAGCTCTCTCCCGATCCGGTTCTTGCGGCGAGGCGGTGGATGTGGGCGTCTCCACGGGAGGCATGGTCTTTGACAAGCAAATCTTAACGGTAACTTTGAAAATAAGGTTTAGAAATGGGGTACGGTTACACAGTTGTGTGCTCCACATTTTAGAAATTGGTTTTATCAACGCGTTTAAAAAATGAAGGCTGTGTGCTTGGACGCGGGCGGGGCGACGCTCAAGGCGGCGGTGGTGGGGACGGGGGCGCCTCCGAGTGTGTCGATCCTTGCGAATCATGTGGCGAGCACGTCTACAAACCCGTCAACGGTGTTTATGGGCCAGAAACTATGGGAACTGGAGCGACAACGCGCTAAGTTGCGCTATTTACGCCCGGTGCAAAGGTGACTGACTTCAGCTACGGGTACAATTTTATTGGGTTATACTGAGGGTACACTGTTTTACCCAGGGGTTACTGCGTTAACTGGAACATCGAGTCCGATTTATGGGCTCATTTACTGTCAGAGGCAAGTTGAAGTTGCGATACAAATTTCAAGTGTAGAAAGCTGCTAACAGGTTACACTGATCTGCAGATACTTAAAGTGGACCCGACCGAGCACTCGCTCGTGGCAACTGCTCCATTGTTAGCACCTGCAGTCGTGAACGAAAGTATGGACCAAGTAGTGTTCGAAGAGTTAGGATTCCAGTCCTACGCTCGTGTTAATACAGCCGAAAGCTGCGTTCTGTCTTACTCCCAACACGTAGAACGGAAATTCCAAGAGAGTTTAAAGACACCAGTCAAGAGTAATCCAGGGAACATAGAGACGGTTGAACCGCAGATAGACGAGGAGGATCCGCTGCGCTTTTCCACGTCCACCTGTCATTTGGTGGTAGATTCAGGCTTTTCATTCACTCACGTGGTGCCAGTCATTGATGGCAAGGTGTTTCTATCTGGTGTGAGACGCATTAACGTTGGAGGGAAGTTGTTGACGAACTACTTGAAAGAGATCGTGTCGTACCGTCAGTGGAACGTCATGGATGACACTCCCGTGATCAATGAGCTGAAGGAGGCGCTGTGTTACTGTTCCATGGAGTTTGAAGATGATCTGCATCGCTACCATACAGATCGACTGCACCGTAAACACTGGATCTTGCCTGACTTTGTTCACTCTTTCGATGGAAAATGTCGTGAAGATGAAGTACTCGAAGACATGGAGGACGAGACGTCAGCTCCAGAACAGCCTGCAACTACACATGACGATGAACAGGCGCTGGAAATGGGCGTCGAAATGGTTACAGTGCCGGAGGTGCTTTTTAACCCTTCTGATATTGGAATTCATCAGGCAGGTCTTGCAGAAACTATTGTCCGAGCTGTGGAAGTGTGTCCTGATGAACTCACAGGTGCTTTATACGACAATATTTTACTGGTCGGTGGGAGCACAAAGTTCAAGAACTTTCGACAGCGACTTGAGCGCGATTTACGGTCCTTGGTACCTGACGATTTTGATATTTCCATCCATGAACCATCAGAGTACGTTGATTTGATTTATGTAAAGTGGAATTGGTAATTTAAGCTGATACTAATGCGGCTGTTAACTATCTAGTCCGATACTTGCTGCATGGGAAGGATGCTGCTCTCTCGCGAACTCTAACGCGCTGGCTAAACGGATTGTGACCAAGCAGGAGTATGACGAACACGGTAGCAATATTTGCCTGAAACGTTTCTAACAAGTTGATTGGGTAAAAGGTAACGTGAGAGTGATGGTAAAATAACTTACCACACTCAATTTTATGAGTCACTTTCCAATTTGCCACTTCAAGCAACAGTATTTCTCTCCTATGTGTCGCTGTATAATTTCTACCAATAGAAGAATTATTCAGTCGCTGGATGAGTTTCAAGGTACGCGTCGGACCAGTTGAGACTCCAAAGTTTCCTATCACCGAGCAGCAGCGTGTACAACAGACGTGGAGTATATTTGGTGAAAGAGCAGTGGAGAAGTTGCGTGTAGCTACTCCTGGTCTCACGTACATTTCAGTCGCGCCTTGTTCATTTTTCGAAGAAATGGCTTACGCTCAAGGTGGTAGAATTGATCAACTTGTTGCAGTAGCGAGAGTGTCACGTGACGCGCACGATCTGCTAACGCGAGTTAATGTGTTATTACGAGGTTCCAACTGTTTACTTGTGAGTTTTGACCCTCGGGTGGCCAGTAGAAGAGATAACAAAGCCAGGGAAGCATTTACTGACGGAAATCTTTGTACTTGGAGCATCTGAGCTTCGTAACGTCGGGGCTTTTGGTGGTGGCTCTCTCGTAGTTAGCGACGTGGTAAATAATTGTCCTAATGAGGCGATTAAACTGGCAGCAGTTCGAGGAAGCCGAGTGTTTGTAAAGCAGCCAAAGATGCATGTTGGGAGTGTTGCTTGGTTTACATGTGGTAGCCATCTCTATTTGTCAACCTCAGAACTCGTAGTTAAGGACCGTATTCGAGCGGCAGCTGGAGGGTGGAGGGGTCATTCCTCTATTGTCATAAAGACACCAAAGTTATTCACTTCAAGTTTTGGAGCGATTGTGTCTGGATCAAGCAATATCCGCTTTAACTCAATCTCGAATGAAGACAGTAGATGTGAACATCAGGAGCTGGCGATCATAGGCAGTGGAGACATTGACACTGGTGATATTACGTCGAGAAACACACATGTAGCCATTCTGGGATCAGGAAAAGAGACATTAACTATCGCCACTTTTGGCAACACTACAGTAGAGTAAACTACCCTGGCTTTAAGACCTGACCGAGTGTGGGAACTTCCTCTTCACTTCGAGCTTTGACTGCAGCAGCTAAAGCTCAACGGGACGAGAAGCGAGTCATTGCATCACCTCCAACTCGAGAAAGTGCATTTAAGGAGGAAGGCTGCAGTATCAGTCGCTACTGGAGAACAAGCAAAGTATTACTGGCGTGATGGTACTTACTGAGTACTGAGGACTGCATTCAACGATCGAGACCTGTGATACTGCAGCACCATAACCAGCATCTGAAGCAACACAAACATCTACTCATATACATCGTTCACATTCAGCAATGAAGGAAGTCTGAAGCCCAAAGAGAGGCATCTTCCATGCGTCTACCTGCTCTACTTACCGAATGTTTTCCACTCTTATCTGTCATCTCATGCTTGTTTTTCTTCCTGTTCCTCTTTGATTAGGACATGCGCAACTGATAGTCACCGTTTTGCGTGATGTAGCGCACCCATGGCAGTGCCTGGTAGCCGCTCTTTTCGATGATCTTGAGGTAGCGCACCTGAATCCCTGAGACTGTAAAGTACGGGATCTCAAATTTGACTTGAATTGGGGCTTTCCAGTCATCTGTCGCTTCGTGATTGTCAACACTAGGAAGTCCAAAATGGGCACGCATGAGGTACTCACGCGAGCCATTGAACTGTTTAATGGACCAGACAATGGCGTCACGGTCGGGTACATACGTAACCGAGCCAATGCTGCACTTGAAGCTAGGCGAGTCGACATCTGGCGGTACGGGGATCACAATCTCGACGTTGTTGGCGATACTGCGGCTCTTAAACTGCGACTTGGCCTTCACCATGTACTCAATACGAGAACGCGAGTGGGGTTCCACGACTGCTTCTACCCAAATGAGCGGCTTGACATGAGTAGCGAGACGATACGTCATGAGATCAAACTCTCCATCAGGTGGAATGAAGGAGATCGTCCGATCCGACTCAAAGCGTGCAAGTCGCACACATTGGTGGAACTTAATATCCTCCATCTCTACAGCTTTTCCCTTACTAGAAGAGCGGCCAGTGGCTTCAAACAACGCCTTGTCGTTAAGTCCGAGCTTGAGTTCCGGCATACCCGAAAGAAAACTCTTCATCTTGACAGCACCAATGATCTCCGAATGCAGCACTGTTCCGTTGCTTGAAACGAGCAAATTGAGTTTCTCCACAACATCCAGGAAGATCTCGTTCTTACGGTGTTTAATACCTTCACTACGCCATGAGACAGCGTTGGTGAGTGCTGTAGGTGGACGTGGCGCTGCTTCCAGTCTGTGACCTTCTTGGGTGATATACTCTCGTAAGATCCGAGCTTCGGTGGTCTGAGGGTATCCGTGGTCCATAGTCTCATCTAATAACTCAAAGATGATGACAAAATTGTCTCGAATACTTTCTTCCTCAAGCTCTCCGAAATAGTTCTGGAATACTTGACAGATGCGGGTGAGGTACATCAACATGAGTGCGACGTTCGAGTTCACTTTGGTCACTGTCATGAGGTACAAGTTATTGTGCTAATTTAGTGTATACAAGAAAGGGTTAGTATACGTTGTATACAGACACAAATAAGACCAAATTATAGTCCACAATACCTTGAGATACACAAATGTATACCCGTCCTCCGTGAACACTGGACGCTGCTCCGAGTCGTCTTTGTCCTGCACGTAGCGCGTGAACTTGGTCGATGCCGACATGGGGATGTCCCCACGGTAGTTGCGCGAGATGATCACCTTGCCCTTGAGGTCTGTGATGAACACAGCCGACAGCACCATGACAGAGAGATACAGTACCGTAGACGCGATTCCTCCCCAAAAGGCTTTATGCCGCGTGTATAGCCAAATTGGTGTGGTATACACATTGAATATTTATATTCATTTCAGCCAATCAGATAGAGCTAATGTGGAATTGGCAAAAACACGTCTTTACGTTATTGCATAACGTTTACGATGGCGGACTGTGTCACCATCGGCGCGTCCGCGGCTGTACGTACCGTGCGTGACGTCGACCAAGGGATCTACGAGTACCTGGAGGAGCAGCATCCGATTTTGCATTCTCCGGAGCGGACACTGGCGCTTCCTGTGCGTCTGAGCGGCTGGTTGTGGCGTCGTGAAGGCTTCGGGATCTTCCATCGCTATCGTCGTCGCTTTTGCGTGTTTAAAGCGCAACAAGCGGCGCTTTTCATCTTCTCTGACGACGATACAGTTAACGGGAAGCTGCTGCGTCGTCTGGTGCTCACGCGCGTGACGCTCACGAGTCGTACGGATCGAAGTTTTGTAGCACAAGGATTTTTACAAGATAAAGAGCTGCACAAAGACGCGTCGGAGTCGCTGGCTAGGCGCGCGAGCAGCTTCCAACGTGGTCTATTGCCTGGTGATTCTCATAAATTTTATAAACTGGAGGAAGAGCGACTGAAAGCTGTGTCGGCGAAATCTTGCAGCGTCTGGACGCACTGTTTTAAGTATCATGTGAAGAGCTACACGCTGCGTCAACAAGACGTCGAGGAGGAGGAGGATCCGGACTTTGTGTTTGAAGACGCGACTAAGAGCCAACGCTGTCACTCGTTGCCTGGTAGCAGCTTCCGCAGCGCTAGTGGACTGTTCTCTGCCTCGAGGACAACAAGAAGAGAGACGGTGGTGAGGAAGAGGGAAAGTGACGCTCCACCATCGACTCTACCGATTCAGTTTGATCAGGAGCTTGCACTGACGGCTACAAAGGGAGAGGAGTCGGTGGACTTGGAGCTTTCACACAGTCGGGAGTTGGAGGAGGTGGAGCCGTCGGATCTGCCGAGTTTTGCGGCTATTTGGGAAGATGAAGAGCTTCTCTCGCATTGTATCGACTATGATACGATCACCAAAGAAGAGAAACTGGCTGCTGGTGCCTCTGGAGAAGTCTGGCGCGCAATGCACCGATCTCAGGAAGTGGTAGTCAAGAATTTGCGACGGGAAGTCAAAACCGAATCGCCATCGAAGTCTGGGGAAGTCAATTACAGACGACGACGTGAAGTCATAGATTTCGTTGAAGAAATCCGCATTATGTCAAGACTGGAACATAATCGTATCGTTGAGTTTCGTGGCGTGGCTTTGAGCTCGAAGCAGGATTTACTGCTGGTGATGGAGTATTTGCCTCGAGGCGACTTAAGGACGTACTTAAACACTGTTAAGCGTAAGGGAGACAACTGCAGTCGGGATCAATTTCAGAGTATATGGACCTGGACGAAACTTCAATGGCGGTTGGCTATTGACATCATCGAAGGACTCGTGTATCTACACTCACTGAACCCGCCTTTAGTCCACGGTGATCTCAAGTCCGCTAACGTATTGTTACGTGCCAATCTCCGTGCCAAATTGACGGATTTTGGTCTCTCGCGGTATCTCCAGTCTGCGGAAGGTGGCAACTACAGTGAAGACAAAGCTGCATCACTAAAAGAAGTAACTGACGAGGACAAGAAGGACAGTACCCAATATGGCTCTCGCGCGTGTGGTACAGGACGATGGATGGCTCCAGAGCTTTTTGTATCTGGATCAGAAGTATCTATGGCCTCTGATGTCTATGCTTTCGGGATTGTTTTGTCGGAAATCGACACGTGCGAGCTGCCATTTTATGAGCGTGAGAAAGCGGAGATGCGGTCGTTCCCACCGCGAGCAGGCGAAGGAAGTAGCGAAGATGGCGACTTGCGATTGATGAATGAGAGTGTGCTGGTGCATCGGATCATTGCGGACGGCTGGAAACCCTCGTTCCGCGTGACGTGTCCTGAGGTGATTAAGAAGCTAGCGCACGACTGTTTGCTGCCCGATCCAAGCGCACGCCCTACGTCGTTGGCGGTGGCACATCGACTGAGGAAAGCTGCGACGAAAAGAGAGCGTCCTGAGGCGCTCGCTGCGCAGGCGAAAGCCACCACTTCGCTGCTGATCCGCTGAGTGTGGCTCGCTGAATTACATATTTAAGCTGCACTTCCATGAACGATGCACCCGATGGCCGCCGCTGGTAAGAAATAAAACACAGCTCCATCGTAAAGTACCATCAAGCTGGTAATATAGTGGTTTGTTAGTGGATACATTGGTGTGTAGAACATAATATGTGGAATTCTCGTGTGGTGCTGCGACACGGGGGTACCAGTCCAGTGGTACGTACGCTCCCAAGCCGCATTTTTACAGCACCGGATAGGATCGCTTTCATTCGTGGTTCTGCCGAGTCAAGCGCAAGCAAGAAGACAAAAAGACACTAATCATGGCTACAGAAGAGGAGCTGACGGCGCAGATCACGGCCGCGGGCGAGAAAGTGCGCGACCTGAAGGCGGCTAAGGACGCGGCTAAGCCTGAGGATGTTAAGGCGGCTGTGGCGCAGCTGCTGGCGCTTAAGGCGCAGTTTAAGGACGTGATGGGCAAAGATTTTGGGCCACCGCCTAAGGCCAAGAAAAAGACCGAGGAGCAGAAGCCCAAAGACCCGTCGAAGAAGTCCAAGAAGGAGCTCAACAAGGAGCGCAAGAAAGCTCACAAGCACGCGGTGAAGACCGGCGAGACCGACGAAGCTCCCTCTGTTGCAGCTCCTGCTGCTGTTGCTGCTCCGACGGCTACAGCAGCTAGCAAGAAGGCTCTGAAGAAGTCTACTCACGCTGGCATCGAGCTTCCTACCCCCAAGGTTGAGGACGACGGTGTCATCGTCTTCTCCAGCGCCGGCCAGCTGCCACGCGCCAGTTTCGTCGTGGCGCAGCTCGTTAAGTACGCACCGGACTTCTGCAACTTAGGCCGTGATGTCGCCAGCGCGGCCGTAGTTCCCACGCTCACGCGCGCGGACGGCCGCATCGTGTCGGGCGATTTCGCCATCGCGCGCTATCTGGCTCGCACCAAACCCGAGTTGGGTCTGTACGGTGTGGCGCCCAAGGACTCCGCGGCGTCGGAGGTCGCCCTGCCGCCTTCACAGATTGATGCGTGGCTGGACTTGGCCTTGACTCGCCTTGGAGCGAATATCGAAGATGACGGCGGCTTACAGATCCTGAACCGCGTGCTCAAGACGCAGACGTTCATTGTCGGTCACGCGCTGTCCCTTGCGGACATTGGCGTGTGGTCCAGCCTTGCTCCGCTACAGAAGAAGCTGGACATGTCGCCGTTCCCGAACGTGACGCGCTGGCTGACGCACCTTGAGGCGCAGGATACGCTTTTCGCTAAGGTTGACGGCTCGCTGAAGGCTCTGAAGCCCATTAAAGCTCCGGCCCCAGCTGGAGTTGCCAAGAAGGCGAAGGAAGGCGGTTCTTGTCCGCCCTTGAAGGATGCGATTGAGGGTCAAGTAGTCACGCGCTTCCCTCCCGAGCCTTCTGGATATTTGCACATTGGCCACATTAAGGCCTGTATGCTAAACAACTACTACGCGCGTCACTACCACGGCAAGCTGATCGTGCGTTTCGATGACACGAACCCTAGTAAGGAGAAGGACGAGTTCGAGCAGAGCATTCTCGCTGATTTAAAGCGCGTGGATGTTGTGCCAGACGTCGTAAGTTACACTTCGGATTACTTTGACAAGATCGCAGACTTTGCACGTCACATGATCCGTGAAGGAAACGCGTACATGGATAACACGTCGCAAGAGCAAATGCGTGAAGAACGTATGGAAGGAATTAACTCCAAGTGTCGCGATCAGAAGCCAGAGGAGAACATGGCACTGTTTGAGAAGATGCTGAAAAATGCTCCGGAGGCGAAGGGTTATTGTTTGCGTGGCAAGATCGACATGCAGGCGAAGAACAAGACGATGCGTGACCCCGTTTTCTTCCGTCTGAACCCGACACCGCACCACCGTACCGGTACGAAGTACCAGGCGTACCCAACGTACGACTTGGCGTGCCCCATTGTGGACTCGCTAGAGGGCGTAACCCACGCGCTGCGTACAACGGAGTACAACGATCGTGACTTCCAGTATCAATGGGTGCTGGACACGTTAAAACTGCGTAAGGTGATCATCCAGAGCTTCGCGCGCATGAACTTCGTGTACTCGGTCTTGTCGAAGCGTAAACTGCAGTGGTTTGTGGACAATGGACACGTCGAGAGCTGGCGTGACCCTCGTTTCCCGACGGTGCAGGGTGTGTTGCGTCGTGGTGTGCAGGTGGAGGCACTGCGTGAGTTCATCCTGAGCCAGGGTGCTTCACGTCGTATCACCGACATGGAATGGGACAAGTTCTGGACGCTGAACAAGCGCGTGTTGGACCCGGTGGCTCCGCGTTACTTTGCGGTTGCTGAGGAGTCGAAGGTGCCGCTTACGCTGACAAATGTGTCGAGCGACGTGATCGGTATCCCAGTGGCCCGCCACCCGAAGGACCCCTCAATGGGTAACAAGATGGTGCGCTTTTGCAACAAGTTGCTGCTTGAGCGCGACGACGTGGCTAATTTCGTGGAAGGTGAGGAGGTGACTCTGATGCGTCACGGCAATATCATTGTTAAGAAGGTGAACAAGGCTGCGGACGGCACCATCACGAGTGTCGAGGCCGAGAATTACCCGGAAGGTGACTTTAAGAAGACGAAGCTTAAGGTGACGTGGCTAGCCGACGTGCCTGATCTTGTGCCGCTGACGTTGGTGGAGTTCGACCACTTGCTGAACAAGCCCAAGCTTGAGGAAGGAGACGATTTCCATGACTTTTTGACGGAGACCACGCGTGCTGAGATGCACGCTCTAGGTGACCACGAACTTCGTAACATGAAGGAGGGTGAAGTGGTGCAGCTGGAGCGTCGTGGCTACTTCCGTGTGGATGTGCCGTACGTCTCGGAGGACAAGCCGATCGTCATGTTTATGGTGCCTGACGGTAAGGTGAAGGCCATGTCCACGCTGTCCACCAAGCTTGCTCATCGGTAAGCTATTCGTCCTAAGAATTAGAAAAATGAAGTTCTTCTAGAGGGAGAAAAGATAAGCTTCAACAACGAATAATTGCAATGCACTTTGTTCGCTCCGATTCTCTTGTGCGGCTATAATTTTGGCGCGCACTGTACCTAAATGAGGCAAATGGGATGTTTAACCCCCCCGTTACCAACGTCGTAACTGACAGCTTAGCTTTGCCATCATCATTATTGTGCTTGACGAAGCCATTTGGATAGTGAGCCGGGCCTTCGCACTTAACCCCCCCCCGTTACCAACGTCGTAACTGACAGCTTAGCTGGGGGCGAAAGCTGTCAGGGACAGCTTAGTTTTTTGCTTAATATAGGAAATGGCTCGAAGAAAAGGATTCAATACTTTAATCAAGTCATTTTTTTCAACAAAAAATATAAGTGATAGAGGTTTTTTTTGGTGAGGACAAAAAAGGGAGGAGCTGGAATATGATGGGAGATTGGGAAGGGGTAGGCTTCCGTTTTTGATGGCTGAGAGCTCATTTACGAATCTGCCTGGTATGGCACGCATCAAGAAGAGCAGAAACACAAAAAAGGCGGCGGTAGCGGTGGCGGCGCGGGACGTGGACTTCCCTCATTTATGGCGGCAGCTCTCAGCGGCCGGGTGGAAGACGAAGCGGCCATCCGGTCCCTTGGCGAACGACTGGACATACACTTCCCCCGACGGCGAAAAGTTTACTGGTACGTACGAGCGTTTGCACACATTTTCTTTTTGTCTTGTATTCACTATTCAGATGTATTTGCAGGAGAGGACGCAGTTGTGAACCACGCGCTTCTGACAGGACTTATTGACGACAACGAAGCAGTAGAAGGTACCAGCGAGGCGCAGGACGAGGAAACCAGATCAAATGGAGTGGAGTTTGCTGACAGCAGCTCGGCGGACGTGCCAGTGATGGCATCACAGGATGTGTCGGCCTCTCAGATCAGCACGTCCGTCGAGCTGTCCGCTAGAACATTGAATGAATTGTTTGGAAGTGAGAGTGAGAACTCAGTCGAAGACCAAGACGAGCATGTGATTGGAGCATTTCAGCTTCTTCTTTCTGGCTCCGAGTCCAATCAGGACTCCGACTGTGGTACCAAGGATGCTGTCTTTGCGCCACCTGCGAATGACGTGAATCAAGACGAGCATGTGATTGGAGCATTTCAGCTTCTTCTTTCTGGCGCCGAGTCCAATCAGGACTCCGACTGTGGTACCAAGGATGCTGTCTTTGCGCCACCTGCGAATGACGTGAATGTGCTGACTGTGGGAGAAATTTCTGACGATTACGAATCAATTGGTTCGAGTGGGAGTGACAGTAGTGACAATGGAACAGATGAACATGTTGAACCTCGGGAATACCCGGAAGACGAATCTCTTTCGGATGATGAAGTACAGCACATGGATGAAGCTTTTATTCAATCAATGGGTGGGAGTCTAACGCTACAGAGCATTGACAAAGTTGCCCTACGCAATTTCGAGTGGGGACCTTTGTCTTCTGAATTCGAGACTGTCGTCAACGAGTATCCGCAGATGTCCCGTGATTGCGCAATGCCCATTGACAACCTTCAGAACATTTTCGACTCACCTATGGATCTATTTTTGTTTTTTGTACCAAAAAGTTTGTGGGTACAGATTACAAAAGAAACGAATAGGTACAAGATGCAGAATGTTAGCGAAAGAGCAAGGATGATCCAGACTGGACAACGAAAACGTCAATCTGCCACGCCACAGACGATAAAACAGATTGAGCGGCGTTTGAGGGCAGAGGCGAGGTACGGAGTTCACGAAGTGTTGCACGTTGTCGGGTTACTGGTCGCTAGCATGCTGAACCCGACAACCAGTCGTTTTTCTCGACACTGGGCTATGACTGATGACGGTGCAATTCCTGCAGGGACGTTTGGAAAAATTATGGCGCGGAACAGATGTACGTCTATTTTGAGAGATCTTCACTTTGTGAACAATAACGCGCTGCGCCCACGCGACAAGTTATGGAAGTTGAGACCTGTTGTGGATGTATTACAGTCTACTTTTCTATCTGGATGGACCCTACCAAGTAAGTTTTCTTTTGATGAAGGTGTGTTGCCCGCAACATCTAAACGGAACACCACACGCATGTTCATGCCTGACAAGCCACACAGATATGGAACGAAGATGTTTATGGTGTGTGACTCTACGAGCGCGTACTGTCATAGGTATGTTTTTTTAAATCTTTTTTTAAGCTGTTAGTTACAACTTTACTAACAATTCGATTGAACAATGCTGTATGTTACAGGTTTGAAGTTTACGTTGGAAAAAGAGATAAAGGTCAAAGCAATACAAAGGCATTTGATACAAAGACTGGTGCTGCTGCAGTTG
>JAIKVB010000145.1:0-39768 GCA_024679045.1 Phytophthora brassicae | reverse complement strand
ATATAATAGTATCATTTTGTTTCCCGGTGGCATTAGCTCTGAAGTAACTAATAGGGAGCTACTATAATACTACCGGTACCGGTACCGGTAGTACCACCCACTATTGCCACTACATGTATTGACCGTCACAAATATGTGCTCGGAGCACATAATATGATGATATTATCGAGCGGAGCACTGCTCCGCTCGTTTATTTCACATTTGGTACGCATATTATTTGTGATTTCAGGAGTCACCCACTGGGTTTGGAAGAAAAACGTTCTCCCTGCCGGTGAGCCATGTCCGACGTGTTGATGTAATCATAAATAATATCCTCTTCCATTTTTGACCAATCCAGTCGTCGATCTGATTGATTCTCTCTGTTGGGAGCCTCAGTTTCAGACTTCCAAGCAAGATCAACAGCTATCGAGCATGGTGAGCGCCAAGGAAACCGTAGAAGCCAAGATCGCCGCATCCCCTGTGGTCGTGTACAGTAAGAGCTACTGTCCTTACTGTATCAAGACCAAATCGCTGCTCTCGAAGCTGGGTGCCAAGTACGACGTGATCGAGCTGGATCAGATCACCGACGGCAGCGAACAGCAGGACGCCCTGGAGCAGATTTCGGGCCAGAGCACCGTGCCTTCACCGACGGCAGCGAACAGCAGGACGCCCTGGAGCAGATTTCGGGCCAGAGCACCGTGCCCAATGTGTTCGTCGGCGGCAAGTCCATTGGCGGCAACTCGGACGTGCAGAAGCTGCATAAGAGAGGCAAGTTGGAGCCTCTGCTCGAGCAGAACGGCGCTCTATGAACGTCCAAGATGTAGCCCTCGCTTCTTTTTCTATAGCTGTTGCCTTTAGTAATATACAGCGAAGCTTATTCCGTTGTTTACTTTCTACTACAGTAGTTGTTCATGTAGCAACACGTCTTTTTGTACATGCATACGCTATTCCGACTCGACAGACCACGAATTACCTAAATTATCGCAGCTCGGGGTGTGCCTAAATACTGGTACACTTGAGTAACGAACATATCAAATTTCGCGAGTCCATTTTTCAGGTGCCATGTTTCGCAGTTCCAAGCCCAAGAACAAGCGCCGGCGCGTGGCCGAGGATGAAGATAAGCAGAACGCGAGTGGATCCAATAGCACTGAGGACCTAAGCGTTGTGCCCGTTGCCCCCAGCCGTCGCTCGCTCAACACTTTCTCGGTAGATTGTGACGCTGTTTGTTCACCTCCTCCGCTGTACTAATGTTTAGATTTTGTTGTCTCGCAGACTGGTGGTGTCAAGAAAGCCAAAAACGTAATGCAGACCCGACTTATCGAATCAGAGCGCGAAATCGTCCCTCAGCAGTACGCGGGTGACGCAACCTACGAAACTCAAATTGACACGGAGACAGATAGGTGAGCGACCTATTTTTTCAAACTGAGCAATGGGGTGATACACGCCATGAACGGGGTTAAAACTGACGACTATTGGCCGGTTTTGTAACTTAGAGATGCGCGGGCTGTGATGGAGCGAAGTATTAAGGCCAACCAGGATGGAAGTGCGGACGCAGAGAGTGGAAAAGTCTATCGTGGCCAAGCCGCCTACAAGAGCTACATTGCCAAGAAGGAATCGCAGATCGGCATGAACAAATATACCGGGTAGGTTGTAGTTGAGAATAGTGAAAGAGGGTGTAGCACAATCTGACACAGAACTACTCTATTTGTATCATAAAGCACTCAAGGCCCCATTCGAGCGCAAACCTGGGCACGCGCAATCTCACGCTTCGATTACCAGCCGGATATTTGCAAGGATTACAAGGAAACGGGGTTCTGTGGCTACGGCGACAGCTGCAAGTTTCTTCACGATCGTGGCGACTACCAGAGTGGATGGCAGATTGAAAAGGAATACGCAGAAAAGGAAAAGAAGCGGCAGAAAAGGCTTCAAGAAGGAAAAGGTGCGTGCAGATGTATTTGCCCTTGGAACCTGCAACGTTCCTATATTTGATACATCCTGGCTTTTTCATATCGGCAGACCCAGACGAGGAGAGTGACAACGATGATGAGAAGACTGCGGAGAAGGAAGATCAGTTCGCATGCACAATCTGCCGTCGCCCCTTTCACAATGCCGTGGAAACGATGTTCGTTTACCAACGGAATCCTGTGAGTGTTCTATTGTTGATTGCTGACAAAAAGTGTGTCTCGTTGTGTGTTCTGGTATAGTTGTGGCCACTTTTTCTGTGAAGCATGCGCGCTGAAGCAATTCAAAAAATCATCCCGGTGCTTTAACTGCAAGAAACAAACCAACGGTACGTGCTCCTATGTGTATGCGCACGGTAGTGTGAATACGGTATTGAATTGGCTGTTCCGCAACGCAGGGGTTTTCAACGCTGCCGAAAAGCTGCGAGCTAAAGAGCGAGAACAGGCAGAGGAGATGGCTAAAGAATCGGAAAAGACGGACGACGTGGAAGGCACTGAAGATGCTGTGGATATTGGCAGTGGTGGGTGGACGAAAGTGGCGGATTCGACTTCGTAAACATTTTGTAGATGCCAGCAATCAGGATAGAGGTGTTGAATTTTTCGTGTTTAATGCAGGGATGAGAAAACGAAGTCACTACCCGCCAGCATCTTTTTAACATTAAAAGACAATAAAAAAGATAAAAGAAAGATTTATTCTTTTTAATTGCAGACACTTAGCGGTGTTTGCATTTCCATTAACGGTATATTCCATTTCACTACCCTTTCTTACGCACTCAAAGGCCAAATGAATTGTTCTCGTCACGTGCATTGCCACGATCTTTGGTCCGTCCTATCCCAGCTGCTCAAAATGTCTACCGGTAAAACTGGACTCTTCAGATGATGCGGTCAAAGCGTTGAGCTGCATGGTTGCAAGCACGAAGCAGCATAGGTGAAGATGTACAAGAAAGCAATACGAAACAGCGAATAGTCTCTTATTTGTTTTCTTACCTTCTACAGTAGTAGTAGTAGTAGTCGGTTTTAAGATCTTCTTTTTAAGAATAAAAACCAAAAGGAAACCTTGCCGTCCTTGGTTTAATGTCATTACAATAAGAACTCTCTACTATCGTTTTTAATAAATACTTATAAGCACCACGTGGCAGCCTGACACGAACTGAGCACCTAGTAGCCACCTTGCTCTTCCAGGATCGTCTTGGCGTACGGATGGTAAACAATCCACCCGATGAGAAACGGGTTCATGAGCTCCATGATACCGTTATTCCAGATTGTAAACGTCGTACGGGACCACGGTGGCGCCAGGGCTGTCTCGTGAATCAGCGTCATGAAAGAGCGTCCCACCTGAGACAGCGACACCGCACCAACAAGTGCAATCAAGTTCCACGTAGACCGAAAGGAGCTACATATCCAAAACAACCAGATCATCATCCCGGCAGCGCCGAAAAGTACCGACACGGCAAAGTCTACAAACCCATGACTTCTCCAGCGCCGGGAGCGAGGTGCCCACCCCGTTGTCACGAAATCAAAAAGGTAGTGACCTAACTCGCCCGACATGATTGTAATTACGAATGCCGCAAGTTCTTGGGGGAGGTTGTTTGCCAAGGGGTGTTCAACAAAGTCTACGACTTCCATCATAATGACCGTCACGTGGAGCAGCGCGACAGTGTCGAGTGCAACCATCAGAAAGCATTCTAGAAGCTTCTTGCACGCAATAATGCGAGAGATTACGATAATGGCCCAGCCAGCTAATGCCACGAACAGATAGTCCAGGATCGCCATTTGCGTTTCCGAGCCAGTGTAGTGCGCGACCATGGTGTTTATCGCCGTTACAGTAAGCGCACCCTCGTGGACCATAATGGCAAAGCCGTCGCTGGGCGTTGGAGCGAGACAAGCGCATACTACGGCAGTAAATGATCCTACCCCAGCACACACAGCAACGGTTTCTTCGTAGTAAATGGCGATAGCGGTGCAGACTGCGGCAATGGCCGACGCCGCAACCAGAGTCACCACGCCCGGCGCGCCACACACACCTTGCATCCACTTGTCTGTAAATTTCGTCACCGCAAAAGCCTTTGGCTCCATTCGCTCGCGGATTTCCTGATCATATTGTGCTGGATCCGGTCTCTCTGGGTCTCCTTCTCCGAAGATAGGGACCACCGAAGCCTCCAACGGGACCAGGAAGCGCTGGCGGATGCGGTAGTGCCACCAGCTTTTTTGCAGCGCACCGATTCCGAGACAGATTTGAAGTAGGTACACGGAACGGCGGGAGTGGCCGACATGAATGGAGTAGAAGACGAAGGAGAGCAGCACCGTCGCCGCCGCGAGGGTGGCGCAGAGCACGAAGAATCGACCGCTGGTTGAGGTCGTCTTGGATGACGTCTGTAGCCTGCGGCGGCGTGAGTGCGGGCTGTAGGTGATGTCCGGCGGCTCCATGCGCCGCTCGGCTGGGCGGCGGCTTCCAAGTGAATTAGCCTCCGTCAAAGCGTGAGGGACGGAGGGGGAATGTGCGTTCTGTCAAAAAGGCAATACAGGTGCTTTTTAATCTCTGATTAAAAACTGGACAACGTACCTACAAAAATCAAGTGTGGGATAAGACCACATTGCTGATTGGTCAGATGGCCTTTGTAGAACCTCCACTATAACGCGCATGAGCAATGCACCGTATGCAGGGCGGCCGTGTGCAGCATCCAGCAGTACATGACATGTACTACATGTATAACGCGCCGTACAGTAACTTATAAAGCCCTGCCAGCAAGCAGATTTGGTATCCTTGTCCAAATCTCACCACATGCACACTCTACATACATTTTATTTAAAGCGCGAGCTTTTGATGTCTCTCGAGATAGGACAAGCACCTCAAGATTCGCTCTGAACCAGTTGTTGATGGCAGTACGTGCGTATCGTAAGCCCAAGGTCAGCCTACCGGTATGCTTCTAATCAGGAACGGGAACAATGAAGCACATGTACTTATTTTAATAAAGGGGTATTAAAATATCCCCTTTCGTGATTCGAAGCACTAAATATTAATAAAGCTCCTGGTTTACTCTACCACACGTCCCACGCTCGAGCCGCGGCACAACGTTCTTACGTTGTGCCGCTGCTGACACTCAACTTGGAGCCGACCCGCTGATGACCAATTTGAAACTTGCTTCTTGAGATCACGAATATTAGCCGAAACTGAGTCCTTTATTTAAATTTTGCATATAGTACATGTACAGTATATGTAGTAATACATGACGTATACTGTACGTCATGTCATGACCTCCACGTTCGACCTGTGTGTTTTGGGTTCAAGTCCTGCATCAGTGTGGCGCATCCCATTCAGAATCGCGGATTTCGCAGTCTTCCTTCCTAGCACGCCTCCCACGTACTGGGGTACGTGACACTATACGTCATGTCATGACCTCCACGTTCGACCTGTGTGTTTTGGGTTCAGGTCCTGCATCAGTGTGGCGCATCCCATTTCATTCATAGTCTACATCAAATACTTTAATCTGTAAACTCGTGGTTACAACGACGAAGTTCATCACAAAACAACCAAACTCTCAAAGTGAAGAACTAAGGTTGTATTAATAGATGGATACCAACTTGATTAATGCTGGTCAGATGGGAAGAGAGCCAGCCCCACACGTATTTCTACCAATAAAAAGCGTCTTCGCTGCGTAGGCGAATCCACTGGCTGAAAGGCGATACATACCTATCCCTTACGCAGAAACACTACAGAAACGGACAGACCCCCTGCCAGCATCAGTCGTTATTTGCGTATTATTATTAAGGTGTCGCTTAGGCCATGACGGAGCTGCTGCAGGAGCGGCCGCCGCCCTGTCACGACATGTTCTCGGCCCCCGCGCTTACGACGCCCTTCTCGGTGCTGACATACGTTTTTCTACCGGCGGGAGTCGTGGCGCTTGTGGAGGTCGGGGACGCCTATCTATTGCTCTTCCTCGCACAACTGCTGTTGGCTGTGGGTGCCGTCGAGTGGAGTTGGCTGGCCTTCCGCATTCGAGAACGACTTCTGTTGGCTGTGAATTTGCACGAAGATACGTCGCCAATGGCGACAATTCAGGACCCAGAAAACGAGACATTGCAAGTTCAGCCGCAAGAGACTGGGGAGGAGGCTCGACGACTGCATGCGCTGGAAGACCAACCGCTAAGGAGAGTAGACCCCAGGGAGGGTTATTCTCGTCTACTAAGTGAAGCCATGCGTGCCAAGAACTTCGCCATTGCTCCGTTGGCAGACAGGATATGTGGCGGCCGGTGGTTGATCGCTGCCTTTTTGCTGGCCACTCTGGGCGCCGTCGTTAGCGTGGCTTTGGGTTACGCGGTGGAGAGTACAGTGTATAACGAGAGCAATCCATCTTCGGGTTGGAGGATGATGGCTGGGGCATCCGTAGAGGCAGCCTTCGTCTCCATTTTCTGCAGCTCCTTCGCACCGTCAGGAGCCGATGCCGTCGTACTTATCGTGTATCAGGCGTGCGTTCTCGTGGCCAGTATGAACGCGTATCTGAAGCTCAGGGTAGATATAATCGCTTCAGACGCGCAGGTCGACCCGCTGTTTATCATCCTGGCCGGGGCCATCATTATCATCGTATTCCGAGTGGTGACGAGCAAGGTCGTCATGCAAAGTTTGCTGCTCGTGTTGTGCGATGTGCTTGGTTTAGTATGTGTTGTATCGCCGCTTATTGCCTTCGCAGATCTAATTGACCAGACGATGAACCAGGCATTTCGGAATCAGCTCGCGCTTTTCGTTCTCGTGGTGCTGGCTGCAGACGTGGGAGATTATCTGGCAAAGGAATTGCAGCTGCACTGGCCCCAGGTTTTCAAGTGGTGCCGCCACCCGCTGGTCAAATCGGAAGCTACTACAAAGGACGTCGAAGCTCTTGTTATCTCGCTGGCTTGTGGAGCTATTATGATTGCGGCTGTACGCTTGGGCTCAGGAAGCTCAGACTTTAACAACGTAGAAGTGGTTGTACTGTTTTGTGCGATCGGGCTCGGACAATGGTGCAGACTTTGGATGACACATGTTCGACAGATGGCCAAGGTAACTACTTCGGCTTTTTATTTTCCTGAGGGATGTCGAACCTGCGGTGTTCTCGATCGTATGGCAGTTTTTCTCGTGGCAATTATCGTGTATTACCCGTATATTAAGCAAAAGTATTTTTCGTAACACGAGGTGGGTACCTAGGTATCATCAAGCTGGTGCGAGTAAATTGTTACTACGAGCAATCCTGCACGGGGTCAAAGTTATTCGCGATAAACAAGGCCGACTCTCTTCGATAAACACGCGCGCTTCTTGCCGCACACCACTGCTTCATCTATTTATTTATTGGGCAAAGCGGAGAAGAACCGGTTCCACTCGCGGCTTTTATCTGGACGAAGAAATTTGTGTTGAAACGCTGACGCACTCTACAGTACATGCGTTACGGCGTTAGTGTTCTACCCTTCACCAGACCAGATATTCGACGTTTGAATGCCTAAGCATAGCGCGCCTTAAATGTCAACGTTTTGTTTGAGATATTAGCCAATTTGTTTCATGTGCTATCTTGATGTGTTACAACGTCGAGCTCGGCGAATTAAAAAGAATAAGATTTCGTTGTTGAAAATATGACGAGTGCAATCTCAATGCATCACAATAAAGCGTTCCTAACTAGCGACCGAATGCGCGTGCTGGACTTTACAAGACCTAGATAGATTCTCTCTCGATCACTTTCCAGTGCCATTTTTATCGAGTACTCGGCTGCCATTTTGCTCGACAACTCGCCCATTTCCGCATACCTGGTGCGGCTAGTCCCACCATTCTCACCCAGCGAGTCCATTCGCCTCTCCAACTCCGAAATGACTTTATCTTTCCCAGATAGCTGATCCGATAACTCTGACCATTTAGCATGATGCGCTTGCTCCTCACTGGAGGAATTTGTATCGCCTTCGCTTTCAAGAAGTGCCATGAATTCGTCACGTCTGGGTTGCCACTCGTGCGCAATTAAATTTGCCGCTGTGATTTCTCGCTTGCTTTTCTCTGTGGCGATAGAAGCGCGTAATTCGTCAAGTTGCTTGCGGAAATCCATGGCAGTCTCTGCGTTGTAGCCCGCAAGAATAGCGTGACCACTAGAATCTTCGACCATTCTCTCGTTCAGTAGGATTTGGTCATTCATATGGCTGTAAGCATCCATTAAACTTCGTTTATCAGAGCCGGCATTTTGTTTCACGGCAGCCGTGGAAGTTTGCTGTCGAACTTCACCGACTCGCAAAAGATCACCGAGACGGGACTCATTCTGAAACGGTTGACCACCTTGGCTTGGAAAAACACTTGGATTGGCGCTGCCAAACTCTCGCCGTAAAGGCTGACCATTACTGGAATCGACCAACGATCTAAAAACTTCGGTTGGGTTTACCGAAGTCACCCCAACACTTTTAGCCCTTAGCATGTCGCTATTTGATGCTGTAAACAGCGAGTTTCCAACTCCCACTGCTTGGCTTCGACTCACCTCAATAGCGTTTACTTGCAACGCTGGCAATTCAGTAGAACCAGCACCTGTAACATTAGATGCGCCATTTTCAGCTTCTGAAACGTTTTGCTTCCGCAATGTTAGCACCTCGTCCTCAAGCTGCTGCATTCGATTCATCAGCTTTCTTGCCCATCGTCGAACGCACGGTGGGCAATTACATCCGCCAGCAAGGAGATCACCACCATGACCCTTGCTCGATCGACGAACGAAACTTCCCTGCGAAGGTGTAGTTTTCTGCGGGGGAACTGAAGAAGGGGGCGCGGGAACTTCAGAGGTAAGGCTAGGTTGTGTGTTGTTTAGACCCGACACATCGGAAGGCGAGTCGATCGAAAGATCTTCTTGTGAAGCCACTTCATGTATCCGTTGTCTTTTGGATTCAACATTTGACGCCTCCAAGATTTTATCCTCCAGCGATGATTCATCTGGAGTGCGTCTCTTCACGTCTGGGTTGGTCACCGTCTCTTCCGGACCCTTGTCAGACTCGGAAAGCTCCGAGCGCGGGGTTTTTAGTTCGTCCAAACGCCCACGTTTCTTTAGATAGGCTTTTCGAGCCTGATACCTTGCCTTTACTTTCCGCTCCAATTCTTTCTGTATCTCTTCAGTTTCCATTAGTAACGTCTTGGTTGGCTGCGTAGCTGGTGGGGTCGTGGGGGTCGACACACCATTTTTTTCTTGATCGCAAGGCTTAACCCTGTTCATATGAATACGAAGACTCTGCTGACTGGAGAAGGTCTTGCCGCATTTGTTGCAGGTTTTGGATGCAGCAGGTCGACGACGTGCTGTCGTGGTGGCCGCTAATTTTTCCTGATCACAAGGTTTCACCCTGTTGAGGTGACCCCGCAGACCCTGCCAGCTAGCAAACGTTTTGCCACACTTAAAGCACGCCTTGGGCTCAGGCTTTCCGCCATCATTCGGCAGAATATCTGGATGAGTTTGGTTACAGACGTCGTCGTCGGTCAAGTGTGCCCGCAGACTCATCTCGGACGAAAAACTTTTCCTGCACAACGGACACAGAAGTATTTTAGGAAGTTCCTCCTTAGTGGCATCTTTCTCTTCAGTGGCCTCTTCCAGTTGAGAGGGAGGGGACTCCGACACAATCTCCTCTCTCTGTCTATTGAAATGCTGATTCTCGTGATGTTCGGTGGGCGTTGGTGAAGACTGATCCCTAAGGCGTTCGTTGCGCTGCAGCATGCTTAGAACAGACCGCGCGGGGAAGACCCCCTCTGCGGCCTTGTGCGCCATCTTCGTTCACTCGGTTGGTTGATTTGAACTATCGAAAATTCAGAACAGAAACAAAAGCTACGATTAATTACCTGGTCTGTAATGATAGTCTCATAGTTGGATTTTTGAAGAAGTAGAAAAACCTCAGTAAGGAATGGAATACGCTGTAATCATTAAAAGCCATGAATAATAATAGTGTTTGGCCAATGATTTTCACACGTTTTTCTATGAAAAAAAGTCTGGTGCATTGTAGTTAGCCAATCATTGCAACTACTACTAAGTATGGACGGTCATCTTAGGATGACTTCCATATCGTACAACGAGCTGGTGTCGATGCGCGAGCTGTCGGTGGATGCGTACTGGGAAGAATTGCGTGACCCAAGGCGTCGACCCCCAAACGAGCTGGACGTTCCCGTTCCCCTTTGGCCGGGCGAGAGTCGGCAGCAATACGAGCGCGAATTCGCTCGCTGGTTGGCGTCGCGTCGTCTGTCACTGGATTCAATGAGAGAAGACTCGATGTTTGAGCGTAAATGCCGCCGGGAGTTCGCGCACACGCGGGTCGCTAACACTGAGAGACTCGTGAGGGAGGGACCTCATCACAGAGCGCCATTTCAACGTGCTCGTCCTCGCTGGGGATCCCGTTCTCGGTCGCGGTCGCCCTCCCCAGTCAGGCATTTTAATGGAGTGCAGCAGCCTCAGCGGTCGTTCACAGTCAGAAGAGAAGACAACAGAGCGCTCGCCCCCAGTTTTGAAAGACGGCCTTCTCTTGATAGCGGACGCCGGTTTTTAGGCAGGCAGACAGGGGAGAGACAGCAACACGATCGAAGTTACTCTAGGGAACGACCTCGTGCACCACCGCTTGAAGCTCCAAGTGGATATACCATCAGGCAGCATTCGCAGACTTCTGATCTAATGAGTCGGATAGATTCGAGAGCCCCTTCGCCGCAAAATGCCCGCTTCCAACATGGTGACGGCCAGCGGTTGAGCAAATCGCCGTCAAGGTCGCCTCAGTACATGAGAGCTTCATCACCTTCGCATAGTGACAAGCTATCATTATCAGTTCAGGTACGTAGATCGGCATCACCGCAGTACTCTGACAACATACGCAAACAGTTATTAGCAAGACGCGTCGTCTCCGTTGAAGCTTTCCGAGACGAAATGTATAAACTTCGTCATGGGTTCATTCGGGAAGACGATCTTAAACGACCTCATGAAACAATGGTGCGTGTTCCCGTCATACTTTGGGCCGGAGAGAGTATGGCGCAGTACACGCAAAAGTTTGAGCGGTGGCTCGACTCACGCAATGTTTCGCCAGCATCTTTGCGCGATTTTCCAGCGAAAGAGCGTTCCTTGTGGCATTCGTTTGCGTACACGAGAGCAGGAACGTCCGACTTTGCTGAACCCGCTCGTCCAAGCAGATCGCGCTCTCCGCCTCGTACAATAAGGTCACGTTCCCGTTCTCGCTCAAAATCATCCAGTCAAAATATTCGAAGAAGTCCTGAGCAAGGTCGACCTCCTATGTCTAAAGTGTACGTGGAGGACAGACCGATCATGAAGAATTCTGCACAAAATGGTGCGTTTGCAATGCCCATAGAGGACCATTCCGAACAGCAGCAAAGGCCCGAGTCACCGCCATCGATAGTTGCTCCACCAGAGAATCCACGCCTGTATAACAACAAGTCTCGAAGAGAGCTTCTAGAAAGACGAGTTTTGTCGCTTGAAGTGTTCCATGCGGAGGTGACCCACAATTTAGGAGTTCCACATACCAATAGTACGGGGGACAACCTACTGGCAGCGATTCCTGTGCCTCTTCACCCGGGTGAGTCGATGGGACTTTATGATCATCGCTTCTGGATGTGGCTGGGAAATTACAACGAAACGAAGGATTCACTGCGCGGCAATCCAGCCAGAGAACGGAGATTTCGTATGGCATTTGCTTACACAAGGGTTAGCAAATTACAAGCTGCAGCAAAAGCTGGTTGTCAGAATACCGGAGCTCTGGATTCCCATCCCAGTGTCGAGACCCAGGTTAAGATACCTCTGGGTGTACTGAAATCAGCACGAGCACGCTTAGCAATGAATGCAAAGCGGACTGCTGATGATAACAGCGAACGCAGTGGTCACCCGCAGCCGTTAGGTGATGAACCTGACAGTAAACGCGCTCGGGTAGATACGGAAGGCCAGACTCAAGCCCACGTGATACCTAAAACATTGTCGGGTCGCCTGGTGACTAATATGGCGCAGAAACAAAGTTCCACGGCGGCCAACCTGAGACCATCACCAACGACTTCAGGGTTAACTTTGGCATCAGCAAAGATAATGACCTCAGCACGGCCCTTAACGTCGGCAGCCTCGGCGAACTCTGGGTCTGCTGGTTCGCTCCGTCTTTCAAGTCCAACTGCTGTACATGCCCCTGTTAATGTGCGCCCTGCGCTCTCCTTTGGAGCTTCAGCACCGAGAAGACCGACTGTGATTACCGTGAAATCAGTGATGTCACAAGCAGAACAATCGACGCCTGCAGCTTCGGTGGGAAGTACGAAAACGGCTACAACTGTAATGTCAAATACATCACCAAGTACAGTGGAGGTATCGACACCGTTGCGGTCTTCTGCAATTTCGTTACAAAAACTGAAGATGAAAAGACAAGAAAAAGCTACGATGAAGGCAGTTATATCCCAGTTGTCTTCGACTCCGCTGCAGAAGATAAAGCCACGACCAGAACAAATTGTTAGTTCGACTGACAAACCTGTGGATTTACAACCAGTGCCTCTACAACTGTAATGTCAAATACATCACCAAGTACAGTGGAGGTATCGACACCGTTGCGGTCTTCTGCAATTTCGTTACAAAAACTGAAGATGAAAAGACAAGAAAAAGCTACGATGAAGGCAGTTATATCCCAGTTGTCTTCGACTCCGCTGCAGAAGATAAAGCCACGACCAGAACAAATTGTTAGTTCGACTGACAAACCTGTGGATTTACAACCAGTGCCACGGTCTCTTCTGGTAGCAGGCCAGACTTGTGCGTCCGAGTCGTTCCCAAACACTCCATCACCGGTCTCTGTTGTAAATTCAGCATCTTCAACTTCCTCAGCGTCAGTACTAGCAGAAAGCAAACGGAGTTCTCCGAGCGTAAACATTTCGAACGCATCCCAATCAACAGGCATGGACGTTATTCAACTGGAGGCTGCTGATGCTGACGCCAACGCTGCACAGTCGGAGCCTGACACGACTCCAATCGAGTCGGTGGAGATGTCCGATAGCGATACAAACGAAGCTGACGAGTCCAAAGAGCACGATGGCGATGTGATGACTCTCGATGGCTGCTGCTGTACTAACTGCATGCGTAACTGGGCGAGGACGTTAACACACCGCATGGATCAACTTGAACAGAAAGTCCACGACCTGAAGCGTGAAGTCTAGGACGTTAACACACCGCATGGATCAACTTGAACAGAAAGTCCACGACCTGAAGCGTGAAGTCGTCATTAAGACGAATGGTCAGCCAACGCCTGTTACAATCATGTAGTCGTACCGGTATTAATACATGTAGTGGTTAAGATGCTAGCAACTTTTATTCAACCCTCTGTCGCACTTAACTGGGTACGAAATCAAACTTCACTCAAGCTTTTTTTCTCTAAACGTTTTCCATTTTTAATATTTATTCTAAAAAAATTTTAACGTAGATCTGATGGCCGACCATCATCGCCGTTACGACTCCAGGCAAGACGAGTGCAGCTCCCACCGTAACCAGTCACCTTCAGGCTGGAGGTCACAATCGCCCCAAAGATGGAGCTCTTCTTCCCCAGCTCGTTATCGTCGATCTCCTTCTGCAAAAGGACGATACTCAGCCTCACGACTCTATTCTCCTCCACGCTGGCGTTCATCTTCCCGTCGTAGAGACAGATATCCTTCACCCCCACGAAGAGGTACATTTTCTTCACGTCGATCGCGATCTCGCTCCCCTTCTAGTTACACAACTGAAGACCCAGAATATCGTCGCCAGATGCTTCTGGCTCTGAAGGTCATGGGAATCAAATCTTACCACCAACAACTACTGGATCCACATTCTCGGTCTATTAAAAAGCCAAAAGGACTATGGAGCCCTATTCCAGTCCCTTTAGAACCCGACGAAACGTTGGCGGACTATCAACAAAAGTTCGAGTTTTGGCTTGCACAGAGGGATGTGACACTGGAATCGCTGCGCCATAATGTCATTCGAGAGCGCGGCTACCGCTTTAACTACGCCCAATGGCGCGTGCATAATCGGTTCGGACAGCTACCTTCAATGCACACAAAATCATCATCTTCAGTTTATGGTCCTCGACGCTCACGCTCTCGATCTCCATCCTGGTCTCAATTAAGGGGAGGACAAGAGACAGAGAGTTACACGTCAAGTCGCCGTCAAAATATTGCAAGGGCGTCGACCCGCAATACTAGAGAAAGGTCTCAGAGTTACGGTACAAAATCTTCAACAGCTTCGGCGGCTACAGAGTCCAGATTTTATGATGTCCGACAACGGATCTCTACTCTCGACAAGAATCAAGGAGGTGATTGTTGCTGCAAAAATTGCGACCGCGACTGGGCCGACCTCAATAAACGCGTGAAGCAACTGGAAAACATTGTTGCTCGACTTGATTTGCCGTCACGAAGTACGTTCAACGGCACGAGTTGCTCGTCTTACGAAGTTGAAGGCGGTGGGGATGGTGAGCCCGCTACACCACCGAACTATATTGACTTAACGGATGATATTGAAATGGAGGCAGATGAACATAGCAATTCTGACACGCAAGTCGAGGAACTGCGACCGACAGGTGTGGAGATTACCCCCTCGGACAGCGATGCAAACAGTGAGAGTGCATTGGCGTCCGTCTATCTTCTAGCAAGAACCGGAGAATTGGAGGTAAAACCATCTCAAACACGCTTGATCGACGCTTACAATCAAATTAACGATCAGGTGCTACTAAAACAAAAAGAGGAGGAACGAGTGATGGCACAGATGGCGATGATAGTTAACTGTTAACGATGACGAAAATGTTGCTGTGGAACTTCGAAAACAGATTGATGAACTGCGTGGCTCCACCAAGACGGAGCAAGAGCAGAGGGATGCCGCTGTTGCTGCAATTATTGTTCAATCACGTGCTAATAACCTGAATGAACTTGCACGCGAGGTCAAAACTCTGGCTACGTCCGGCGCTCTAATTGAGCTGGAGGACGGGCACGAGAAATGCGCAGGAATAGCTTTGAAACTTGCGGAAAAAGACAATGAATTGGCACGCTTGCAGAAACAACGTAAATCTCTCAGTTGCTTGCGCACAGGAACGGAGGAGAGCGGCAGCTCGCAAAGGGTAAGGGAGGAACAAGAACTGACTAGCAAAATAAAAATGGAGAGAGCTTCAAAAGTATCGCTGGAGATAGAGCGCTACAAGATTTTCACGCGATTAATGAAGTCAAATCGTGAAATTCAGGAGCTTGTTCTGAAAGAGCTTTTGGGGATGGTGTAGTGACTGAGGCTTCCAGCAGCGAACTGTTTGGAATTCAGTGAAAGAGCTTTTGGGGATGGTGTAGTGACTGAGGCTTCCAGCAGCGAACTGTTTGGAATTCAGTCTCTTACTCGAAATGCAATTACTGATCCTAATGCTGGTTGGATCTCTATTTCAAGCAACCATTTTTTTTTAATTAGCTAACGAATTGAATAAAACTGAAGAGCAAAAAATGGCGATGTTAAGCCGCTTCGAAACACAAGAAATAAAATATTACTTCGAAGTATTTAATATTAATACTACGTAGTAACAATTTATACGCATCTGCTTGATGATACCCACCTCGTGTTACGAAAAATACTTCTGCTTAATATTTGGGTAATACACGATTATTAGTACAGTAGTATTATTAAAATAATTAATGGCACACTTCCAGCTCCATTCATTTCTTCCAATTCTTTTTAAAAAGTAACATAAAATAATTAATGGCACACTTCCAGCTCCATTCATTTCTTCCAATTCTTTTTAAAAAGTAACATAGCCGGTCCCATTTCTCCAGTTTTGTTCTCGGCAATCATACTTTGCGATGATGACCGACCCGCCGCTAGTCGCAGCCGACGCGCCCACGTCTCCAGTAGAGGAGACTACACCCCGACAGAAGACAATAGACGACAAGACGTGTCCCAAATGCGGCAAAGTGATGCAGAGTCGTACAGCGCTCCATTTGCACCTTAAACGTGTGTATCCATGCGATCTCCAGAAACCAGAACGTGTAGACGGGAAAAAGCTGTGGGATCGATACGGAACTAAGAGTTGCCACAAATGCAACAAGACATTTACAACATCGGGAGGTTTACGTTTGCACCTGTTGAAAACTGTGCCGTGTGATGCGCCAACTACCAAGCAACGAGCCAAAGTTCACAAGTGTGAAAAATGTCAAGGCGTTTTCAGTACAGCGCAAAGTCTTCGCAAACACAAGAGCAGAATCATGTCGTGTGACGGTTCGGGTCGCATTGGACCGGGATGGGGCAGCAAAACCTGTCCCAAATGCAACGCAACGTTCACCACTGGACAGGGTCTGCGTTGCCACCTCAGTCGGGTAACTCCTTGTGATGTAGAGACGCCTTCAGTGTCTGAGAGAGGGAAAACTCGAATTTTTCCCACTGGAGCAACAGAAGAGGAAAACGTTGTTACGTGTCCTCGATGTCAACGATTGTTTACTACTGAGCACGGTCTTCATATTCACATGGGTCGAAAGGCAAGTTGTATTCCAGCAAAGACTGGGCAGGATGCGCATTTAAAACCAGTGGACTCGTCTGGCAAGGCCGAAAGTACCAGTACCATAACCCAGGCCGCCGCTTCAGTAAATGAGTCCGAGAGCGAAGCAAACAGCGTGACAAATGACGACGAAACGCTCTTGCCTGCGGACAAAACAATGAACGAAGGTAGTGGTCGAGTTGAAAAGCAGATTAACCAACACGATTGCCAGGAGTCAGCGATTCAGGGTTCTTTACATCGTAAAAGAATTGCCGATCGAAGCGACGTGGATCTATGTTCAGTGGAGAAGGCGAGCAAGCGGTCGTGCAATGAATTCGGACCTTTAGCGGCTAAAGTTTTGACAGACAGTCCTAAATTGGTGATCAGCTCGGCTCCTGAAGCGCACAGTGGTGACATTTTGACGGATGGATGCTGTTGCCGAAGATGCGTCAGAAAGTGGACTCTTGATATGATGCTTCGTCTGGAAAATCTGAAAACTGAAGTTGAAAGTTTGCGAAGCGTGACCTCAAATGTGAAGATCACACCCCAAGATTATGCAAATTCAATGTCAGTCGCTTCATCTTTGTCTGATGACGCTAGAAAATCGGAATCCGTGGTTGCAAAGCAGACAGTTCAAAATATCTCAGTTAATTCGAGTGTCCGAAGCTCGTTCTTAACTGAAAGCCCCGAAAAAGTGTCGTTGCTGGTAAACTACAACCACCTGAACGATCAAATCATAATCAACGAGAAAGCACTTGAGGACTCGAGTACGTATCTGAAGAATATTCCTGACCACGACTATAATCAACGAGAAAGCACTTGAGGACTCGAGTACGTATCTGAAGAATATTCCTGACCACGACGAAGCAACCAGCTTAGAGCTACGCAGCCAAATTAATGAATTGAGGGTTTATATTAACGCTGCAAAGGGTAAGCGCGATGCGGCAGTTGCGGCAATATTAGCTCACCGGTGGAAACCGAGTCAGAGTGAGTTTCGACTATTGCTGGAGACGATGACGGCGACGAGCAGAGTAGACGCTGAGAGGATGTTTCATGAGGAATGTGGGGAAATCGCAAGGCAGCTGACCGATATCGACAAAGTGCTTTCCATGGACGTGAAAGAAATCAAAAGCGGCAGTGAAATGTCCGAGTACAACGTTCAACAGTCTGCAAAACAGCTTCTAGAACGTGAACGTGACGCGATTTTCATGCGTCTTTTGCGAAGTAGCCACCGCATTTATTTACTTACGAGGAGAGCGTTTACCAAGCATCCAGGGTATGAGTCAAAACATGTTAAAGAATAACTGTAGTTTTCGGGCTGCTCATATTGGACAGTGCATTATCCAGTCATTTCTTCAATGTGGAAGAATTCGGCATTTTCAGCATCAGGGTGAACGACCTTAACAGTTCTACGTTTAAAGGATACCTGGAATGGTGTTTTGGTTGGTTCGTGAATTTGACAAGTAGTTGAAGCTCGGGTAGTAATAGGACAATTTTATGGTCCTTAAGAGCACCAACCAATTTGTTGCTGGTGTTGATATGCTCATAGAACAAAGGTCGTGCCCGCCCGCCCGGAAACAAATCTGACTGAAAAGTACAACCATTTGAACGACCAAAATTATCCCGAACGATCAGGACTCTCATGCCTAACGCCTGAAGGAATTCCCTTGTCATACTCAAGTGGATTTTACCAAAGCAGAAGGTCAGAACGAACTCGATGAGCTGCGCGTTTTACATTGACGCACAAAACACCACGCGGCGGCAATATTGCATCGTTGGCATGCGCAACAATGTTTTACATTGACGCACAAAACACCACGCGGCGGCAATATTGCATCGTTGGCATGCGCAACAATCTAATTGTGTCTTCTGCTTGCAAATTGGGCTGTCAAGGGTTAGTCGAAAGGGTATTTCACGAGGAGACCATATAAAACGCTACTTTGGCAAAGAACAAAACACAAGTACTCCGAAGTACTAAGTAGTATATCTTCGTGGTGACAGAGTGCTATTTCAACAAACATAGGTAAAGCAGACAGCGTTTCCCTCGCACAAAGGCACAAAGACGACAAAGTATGAGTACACCCTCGGGACGATAACCAAAAAGTTCTAGAGATGATAGCTTCGTACTTCTATTGATGTCTTGTCACTACATTTACACTTTTACGAAAGAAAAACTTGTGGAGACAACAGACGAGAAATCATGTCGATGGGCCATTCCTATTGCAGCGGCACTTTGACTGTGCAAGCGTGCTTAAGCATAAGCAAGTAGCTTTGCCATCACTGATCGCATGAAGGTCATAGAAATAGGCTCAGCAGACGCGACGTAGCTTACCGGGATACGTTCGTCCCAAACAAAAGAATGCGCGGCTTCCACGGTTACCGACTCGTTCACGTTTCCACCGCAGCCGACAATAAACACAGTAGCCTCCAAGTAGGAGAAAGTCGTCTGGTTGGCCCCGAAGACGCACTCCGGGTTGTTGATGCGGCACTCAACCAGACGATCTCTGCGAGTCTCACCGACCTCGGTTACACCAAGTGTCTTGCCGTCCAGGGAGCGACTCAGCAGGTTTTCGACCATCGTTTCGTTGATATTGACCGGGTCGCCACCGTAGTACTCATCGTTGTGTACAAGGGAAGCATCGTGCTCGATTACGTTGTGCCTCGAAATAAGATCGAGTGAGAAGGTGGTCGGCACTTGGTTTAGGAGCGTTTGGGTCAGGTTGCTATCGAAGTTGAACACAGCGATGAGGGCCTTGCCCAGTACTTCGTGGGTGATGTTCTTGCCGTTGCGTGGAATGTGGCCATGGTTAGCAAGTGCATTCAGACCTGGGCAGGGAGACCGACGGAATGGAGCAGACGAGGCCGAGTCGGCATATCCAGTCACTTCATTGCTCGACGGACGGTAAAAGTCTCCAACCGAAAGAGAGTCCACGGAGATCTTAGCGTTCTGAATATCAACAGAACCAGCGGCGACGGTGGCGACAACAATAACAGTGAAGGCAACAAAAGAGACCATGATCACGCCCAAGAACTTGGTGAACGATGTGATGGAAATTGCAAAGTGAAAACCAGTTCAAGTGCCTGAACCACCGGATTCAACTGGCAAGGAGCTGCATGCACCATATCCGGATATTTTTCTTTGGGTCAGATTAAATTTATATTAGGTGTAGATGAGGACGCGAAATAGTCCTGGTTATATACAAATACCTTGATATTATTAATACATGTACCGGTATTATAATAGTTGCTGATAATTCTCGTTGTAGCTTGGAAAGCCGCGGTTAATACATGTACCGGTATTATAATAGTTGCTGATAATTCTCGTTGTAGCTTGGAAAGCCGCGGATCTGGTCGAATACGGATACAGATCGTGAGAAAGTGATCTTCGTTTCATTATCCAAACGATTGGATCTGGTCGAATACGGATACAGATCGTGAGAAAGTGATCTTCGTTTCATTATCCAAACGATATTCGAACCAACCGTATTCGCAAATTTGATTGGCTGATACGACTTGCCGGATAAGTAAGATGTTCTCGGATCAAAGACGTATTATAATACATGTACAGTATACATGTACGGTACCGTATTGCGTCATAGAGTTGGTTTTGATTTGTACACCGGTAGATTCATGTGTACCGGTATGTACAATAATCCAGTGACTGATTCTAATAGTTTGGCAAGAAACTACTATAAGTTCTGTATTCCAGATTGAGATTTTACAATTACTGCTATTGTAGTATTACAGTACTTAAGTACTTGGTAATTTCGAAAGCGCAACTGTAGTGGTATGCAGCAAAATCAAACTGTTGTCAACCTATCACGGCGCGAGTGACGCAGTACATGTACAATATAATAGTCCATACCGAACTGTTTACGAAAACGGCAGAATCGCAGGGAGGAGTAAAGGCTCTATATTTTACCGCCCTAAATTACTGTAGTAAATCATAATCTGTACAAGTACAATGTACTACTATTAATACATTGTAGTAATATATCCTCTACAGGTATTTTATAATACCGGTCTTTTTTCGATTGCCTACAAAAAATGTAGTAGATATTATCTAAGACGTATTACCGATACAGTATACATATAGTGTACGGTATATTTAAAACGATTACATGTACGCTATGGCTCGAGCATGAATATACACGATGTATTAATACCTAGTTCCAACTCTCACAATTGTACGCTATGGCTCGAGCATGAATATACACGATGTATTAATACCTAGTTCCAACTCTCACAAGGAGTTCGTAACTAGCTTTCGTACCTCGTCATCATCCTGTAAAAATCCTATCAGCATATTTTCACGTTCTCTTTCAAGCTTGTCTTTTATTGCTTGGTTCTTGATCAAAGTTCTGGATAGCTGGCTCAGAACTTTGAAATGCACTGCTGTGTCTGGCTCGGAAACCGAAGACGGCAACTCACTCACCAGCTGCAGTTGGTCGTTTAACTGCATCTCTAACGCCTCCAACTTGCTTTCGTTTTGTTCCATTTGAGATGCAACTGCTGCACATTTCTCATGTTTTGCCCCACCTCGTTCATCTGCTGACCGACCGTTTTCTAAGTGAGATATTAGCTCTTCTCGTCGTCGAGTCCAATTGTAGATAATCAAATTGGCCAGTGCAGCAGTACGTCTTTCTTTCTCTTGGTTGACGGAAACAATAAGCTCCATGATCTGACTGTGATGCTCTTTCGCCCCAATTTCGTCGACCTCCTTAATTGCTTTCACGTAGGAAAGCGCATCATTAATCGCTGTTTCGTTCCTCATAATCAATTGATTCAAATGATCGTACTCATTTGTCAACTGGCGCTTCTCCGGGTCTTCAGTCATACGAGACCGAACAGCAGAAGCCAGCGATACTGTGGCATCGCGATGAATATCGGAGTTAAATGGGGAAGACGTAATTCCATCGATTGCCTTGTCTGTATCGTTAATAATATTCTTGACACTTGGACGTACAAGTCGAGGGCTTTCGACACTGGTTTGACTTTCATTTCCACTACACAGACTGGCACAAGCACTTGTGGGTTCGGTGGAGTTTTTACATTTCACTGGCGATAACAGAAAGCCGTCCTGTTTGGTGCACTGCTCCGTATTGGAGTTCTGTTTGGCACGCTGTACTTCGCTACAACAGCACGACACTTGCTTCTCAGCAGCATGACATCTATCGACCTCTTGTTGGAGCTGCGTGACCCTTTTCTCAAGTACTTTCACACGGCTCACCAATTCCAAAGCCCAGCGTTTGGAGCTGCGTGACCCTTTTCTCAAGTACTTTCACACGGCTCACCAATTCCAAAGCCCAGCGAGGGATTATTTTCGTATCACTAACATTATCGATGGCAGAGGTCTCGTTTGTTGGAACAATTGGTTCAGACAGATATTTTTTTTTGTCAGCAAACATATTTCCATCAGCCTTTTCATGTGCTGAGACGCTAGCTCCTTTCAATGGAGATGCCGACAAATATATTTCCATCAGCCTTTTCATGTGCTGAGACGCTAGCTCCTTTCAATGGAGATGCCGACAAACAGGATGATTGATCATTGTGTACGTCCACTTCAGATTTAGAATCTTGTGTTGCAATGTCGATAGCAGTCTCACTCTGATTATCATCAGCTTCAGTTTCACGAGATAAATTACAAGTATGGGAAAGCGCACATGAAGGGCTGTGCGAAGTGAGGCTACCAACATCACTGTGTCTTCCAGGTGATTCGGGTGGAGGTGAGGTGGAGCTAGAAGGCTCATCGTCTACACTTTGACGTTTTACAATGTGCTCGTCACGAAGTAGTGTACTGGGTAGTGACTTCTGCTGTAAAGCTTTCCCCGGTGCATCATCACGCCTTTCGATACGGGTCGAATGTGAAGTTATGCGCTGGAATGATGGACCGATTCTTGAGGAAAGTGGTGTGTTCTTGAGAACTTTTTGCCGAGCGTACTGATGGCGATACTCGCGTTCTTTATACGGTTGAGAATGCAGGACTGTTAAAGATGTGCTGTTTTGAGCTAGCCACTTTTTAACATCCAAATCGTAGTCACGCATTGTTTCACCAGGATATAACGGAACTGGTATCTTCGGTAGCTTCTCCTCTGGTCGACGAGGGGTCGGATTTCGTTTCTGCTCATCAAGTTCTTGAATGTAATCGTTTACTGAAAGAAGGCGTCGTGATAATATTTCTGTGCGACTTCTTGAAGGTAGCGAGCTAGTGCCTTCTTCATCATGATGTTCATGGTAAGAATGCGGCAATGGTGAAGCCAACCGGTGATGCGTTGCCGACATGTGAGTCCGTGGAGACATTCGCATTGGAGAAGAGTTTTGATAATCATCAGAAAATCGATTCGCTCTCATGGCTTGTGGTCTCAGTATTGTCTCTGAATCGCCAAATCCCCTTTGATACCTCGACGATGTCAAATTATAAGAAGAATTTTCACTTATGTCTCGCGCGGATGGAGACCTCGAGCCAAAGCTTCTGCTGCGTTCAGTATATTCGTCGCATCGAGCTCGCTTCCTCTCTACTGAGATGGGTCGATAGTAGAGTTCATCGTCTTGTTTATCGTATAAGTCGATACTGCGCTTCCTTCCTCTCGAGAGCATCCCTGTCGCCTCCTTGGAGAAAGCTCCCACTCGGTTATGAGCGAATGAGTGCCAGAGCGAGCGCTCGCGATTGGGGTCGCTGCTTATGTCATGTATATCCTCACCTTTCTTTGCCAGCCACTGCTTGAATTTCTGTGTCGCTGCTTATGTCATGTATATCCTCACCTTTCTTTGCCAGCCACTGCTTGAATTTCTGCTCATACTGATGAAAAGTTTCTCCGGGGTAAAGTGGCACCGGAATCGCCTTGGAACTCGTAAGCGAAGGGGATTTTCTCCAGCGCAGCAGCATTTCCTCACGGAATTCACTCAGAGACAAGAAGCGTTTGCTTAAGAGGTGATGTTGCCAGGGGAGCGATGAAGAGCGGGGAAGAGGCCCAGGGGGCGCCATGCTCGACTCTGACGGATGGACCAAGAAAAATAATTATTGCGATTTGACCTTGTTTTTTGTTCGAAATAGTGTGCAATACCTGGCTTTGGTACTTTTCATAGCAAATTCGTGACGAGTTTACGGTGATGTTTCTTGACGCTACAAGCCCAGGTTCGTAGAGTCTTGTCCAATTCAGAGGCCTCGAATAATGAAATAAATTCCGTTATTTTTATTGTAATGGTAAGACATAGAAAATCGATCATTTTATATATCTAATTTTTGGCGCTTAAGTAAAAACACACAGGCGTCGTAAATGCTTCGTTAAAATGGGGCAGAAAGAAATAGGAGCGGCACCTCTTTTGTTTGGACAGCGATGGTTTATTTGAAGTTGAGTCTCAAGGCGAAAAGCTCCAAGTGAAGACCAGTACGAAGACTGCCAAAGCCCCGAAGCCAAAAGACCCAACACATGGTGCTTATGAACAAGCCAAGAAATAACAGGGACCCCCCAGCCCGTATCGGGATCCACTGAAGTCCGATAGTGAATACGATTCCGACGAATGATGCATTCTTCCTATTCCCGTGCTTCATACGTCCGAAGACGGGGAGGAATCCGCTTATTGGAAGCCGCATGCGGAGCCTGCGAAGGCTAATGAGGCCGTGTTGAAGTCTGAGTCGGAGACGGAGAAAGACGTCCCCACCGAGTCGCCCAAAGGGTCTACCGCGAAACCCGCCAGCAATCCCTCACAGAGGCGCTGAAGTGCGGACAATGCGCGCGCAAAGCCGAGAGTGATGTCGACAAGGTCGACGAAGTCGATTACGAGGAGTCTGAATACGAGGAGAAGCCGAAGGCCGCTTCGCCACAGCTCTCAGAGCAACAAGCTCCATACATCCTGTCAGTCCTGCCACACCACGCAGCAGAGCTGCTGTTGCGCGAGATATGAGCAAGAGAGACGCTGTGCGAGAAGAACTGCTTCTATGGAAGAGCCCTACACCTGCCGAAGCGGCCACTACGGCACCCGAGACGATGATCATCAATAATGCGGGTGTGGGAGAAGGTGTTGACCTAAACTAGCTACACACCTCCAGTCGAGGACATATGTTTGAACGTTCTGATGTCTCTCGTGCTTTCGTGGAGTGAAGCCGCATGTGAGAAGATGAGTCGACAGCTCCCTGCACCCGAGACCAGTTGGTGTCGTGCAAGGTGTGGAACCCTCAGGCGTATGCCGCGTAGATGCAACTCAGTCTCCAATCTGGCAAGCCGGACCCTGCTGTGCAGTGTATCTTAGTCCTCGCAGAAGACAATCCGGTCCGCCGTGATACACATGAGTACCACTTCAAGGCTTGGCTCCAACATTTGGGTTACCCTTTGCCCGAGTCTGGATTGGTTAGCCATGAGGCGACTTCGTCTTCTCGCCGCGATGTTGATTGCTGATGGCCGTTCCGATCAGCGTAATCATCCACGGTATATCCCCATTCCGCAGGTTATACTCGAGGAGGTGGCATCCAAGGTGCATAAACCAATACAGTGACAGACTATAAAACCCAAAAGCGTTCTATAGCCGGTTAGCGACCGGCTCCGTGGAAGCGCTTATAAGCGGAAACGAGATCAGTGCAGTTCTCAACGAGGAGGCTCACCGGCTCCCACGTATTCTCGGAGTACGGATAGCCGCGCCACCTCACCAGAATTTGGTCGACGCCCGCGCGCCTACAGTGCTCCGCCACTTCTCCACTTGGGAGGGCGGATCGCCGTCATTATATGTTTATGGGTGGAGGAGGACGGAGATGTCTATGACCGGACGACGCGCCCTTTTTACGGTCTTCGCGGGCTGAACCTCACTTGGGAGGGCGGATCGCCGTCATTATATGTTTATGGGTGGAGGAGGACGGAGATGTCTATGTCCGGACGACGCGCCCTTTTTTACGGTCTTCGCGGGCTGAACCGAATCGACTTATCGGACGCGGTGGCGTGTTGCCAGAAGTTGCTCGACGAGCAAGGTACATCTCTGGTCGTAGTTCGAGGACGACAGCAGGAGCAGGAACGACGCCCGACTGAGACAGAGCGCCTGTCGCGGAGGCGAGTGACGGAGTAACCGATCTGAAATGGAGTTCGAGTCGGGACCTGACGGAGGCCGAACGTTACCTTGACACTCTGTGAGCGAAGTTCGGCGCGGAATGAAGGAGTACCATCGAGGATTAAACGGGACGTTCCGAGAACACGTCCATTGGATGAGAAATCGCTACGATCGCTTGGACCGTCTGGAGAGACAAGTTGATCAGCAACCGGCGGGATCCCACCCACGAGATGAGCAGTCTCGGGCTGCCGAAGCGCAGGTTGTTGTGGTGTAGCGGGATCCGTCAAAATACGATTAATTCAGGATCCGCTTCCCAACTGCGCCCAGACACCAACTAACGGAGGGTGTACTCCGATATGATCCGTGATCTGCTGAAGCTTCTCACCTTGTGTACCCGTCCGTGGGCTGGATCTGCTCTCACGGGACTCCGAAGAGGTGCAGGGATGTGTTCTTGAACGTCCTGGCGGGACGTGGGGATGGGGTGGAGTAGCGCGGAACTCTTCGCTCTACTGCCGGTTGGGGACCAGATCCCGAGTGAATACTCGAACTCGGAGGATCTGGTGGTCGGACTGAATCCGAGACCGCGGGTTGCCTTTTGGGGTGTTCTTTTCGCATACTTGCCGCTTCCTCTAGCGGGATCTTGAGAGTTGAGAGACTGAAGGATCTTCGGGCTAAGTAGTAATACCGTCGGAAATCCGGGATCTGCGCTTGAGAGTAGATCACTAGGGTAAGGCAAATCTGGCCAATATATTATCCAGACTTACACTAAACCGCTAGTTAACTACCTATCCTTTAGCAATACGCGTGTGGCCAATGCAGAGAGTTCCTCTTCCAGGCGCTTGAAAGACACTTGTGGTCTAAGGGGCAAATTCAGTTCTGATTTATTTGTTAAGTCTTTTACCGTCCTAAATCACATCTTCCTGTTTGTTGATACAGGTGACCGCACGAACTTTATCTGTCTTTTCCACATGTCTATAGTTTCTTCTATAGTCGGGCGGGTATTTCCCCCGAGGTGGACCCGCCAGCTATAATTTCCCGCTAGATGGACCTTACCCGAGGTGGACCCGAAGGCTAGCAAACATTAGGTAGGCCACATTAATCTGGGCAAAACCTAAGAAACGCATTTTTACGAATAATGACCGGTCTTGTATTTATTACTACGTAACTTGGTAGTTAATAACAGCTATTAGTTTCGAAAGGGGTATACTAATTGTAGAGGGCTTCTATTGCTATCATTCAGCGCTTCATTATGATCGTCGAGGTTATATGTATCCACGCCTGCTTCGCCGTTGCTGATGCTCCATTGCTGTTGAAATTTTCAACCGTAAACATCATTTTTCATATCAACCACTGCGATGGGTTCTTGTGACACCCAGCAGTTTTAATCGAGCCGAGCACCACCGATTCGGGCGTTTCTCGCCAAGTTGTTTGCACCCAGCTGCAAACAGTCCCCACTGACGGTGGGCGTGGGTTTCAACGCGCCGGTGTACGACACCTCATCTGAGTGCTTCCACGCATCTACCAGTCCGGAGGGATTGTCTTTAAAAGCCTTGTAGATGCCGATATCTCATGCCTGGAGGTAAGGCGTCAACCATCAAGGTACAACGCACATATCAATGTCGCGTTGGCTGCACTTCGCTTTAATCTTTTCGATATGTGAGCCCGCATCGAATCCCAGACGAGCGCTTTTCCTGGGGCGTCCAGCACTTCTGGAAACACACGATCAATCCACCCCTCCAGTAGCTCCGAGTCAACCCATGCTTTAGGTTGATGAGCCACCAACACCGAGTTGATAGTAGGGATAGCACGGTAACCGTTCTTCTGCTTCCAGATGACGAGGAGAGGAAGCTTGCGGCCACTCGAAGTCACGGCCGGCACTGCGGTAACTCGCATTGAAGCGAAGCCTGTAGAGCATAAGAAGACGTGACGTGACCCAGTCACGTCACGTCGAGTCTCTTGGGTCCTCAAAGTACACGGCGGTCTCGTCCTTCAGAATAGTGTGGTCGAGGTCGTAGCCGGGCATGTGGTTTGAAAGGAACTTCATGTAGCTCACAGCGCGCCTCATCAGCACCTCATCCGAAAGAACCGTGCGATTAGTTCTTTTCCGCAGCAAGAAGAAGATCTTCAAGAGCACCTAGCAGTGGCTATCGATCCCCTCCTTTCATGCGCTTTTGGTGGAGCTTTGCGTTCAGATTGTCGTCCTTTTTCCGCCACCACTTACGGAATGTGGCCGGGTCGACGTCCCATTCCAACTTGCGAAAGTGCGGTCCCGCCTGGCTGGCATCGCCTCCTCTCTGCTCGGCAAAGCTTCATGAATACGTACTTGAAAACTGGTTTTCCCATCCATCGCCTTGTTGGCTAGTTGGCTAACATGTCTGCCATGGTGTTGTCGGCGGGCACATCGTAGCTCAACGAGTCTACTCGAGTGCGGGCTATTTGTCTTGTATTTCTCCAAAAAATCGGTGCGAGGTAGGCGGCTTTGTTTGGTGTCCTCGTATCGTGTTGGCGAATAATCATCGCGCTATTGCCAACTACAGTGTCGTGATGTTTCCAACCTCTGGAAGAACAAAGTCAACTGCTTAAAGAAACCTCCTTTCATTAAAATTAAAAAAATGTAACACTATGTCAACTGCTTAAATAAAACTACTTTCATAAAAGTTAAATATATAACACTAAAAATACGAGTCGCTACGTCGGTCGTTGTCTTGAGCAGTCAGTTTTGCAACACGTCGATTGCTCTTGAATTGGCTCTGGAATGGAGCTCCCTAATGTAGAGGTTGAGCCAGGCCGCCCATCCACCCAAGAGGGCGACGTCTTCCCGACGCGGAAATATGCATCTGAGATTACAAGTACGACGTCGACAAGAGAATCAATTTGAGCAAGGCACAAAAAGGGGGGAAGCTGTGTATGTGTGGTCTGACGATCGATGTGGATGGCATGTTCAATTGAACAGAAGAGATTTGGGAAACAAGAAGACCACCAAACGTCAGCTGATGCGTAATAACACTTTTACCAGCGCTGTAGCATCTAAAAAACGACGCCAGGCAGGCAATTACAAGATCTTCTTTCGGAACGCGACGGCATCAATATTGATGATCGGTGTAGCATTCTCTACAGAGCTAAAGATTCTGTGATTGAAAGTTTTGATGTCGAATGGGCCCAGTCCTTCACACTCATTCCGTCTTTGCTCGAATTATTTCGTGATAAGAACCCTGGTACACGAGTTGCGTTGTATCTTGATGTAAACGAGCAATTTTCTCGTGCATTCATAGCTTTTTTTTAATAAATGCCTTTGGCTTCAAAGGCATTAATTTCCGCAATTAATGCCTTTGAAGCATGCATTCCTGTGTTTGGGTTTGATGGAACTCACTCAAAGCACAACATGTACCGCGGGGTAATCCTATCATTACTCTGACAGGATGGCAACGACAACAACATCACTATTGCATTTGCTGTGGGTTTGGGTTTGATGGAACTCACTCAAAGCACAACATGTACCGCGGGGTAATCCTATCATTACTCGGACAGGATGGCAACGGCAACAACATCACTATTGCATTTGCTGTGCTGCACTCTGAAAATGAGGACAACATTCAGTGGTTTTTCGAAAACTGTGTCCATGCCGGGGTTATGTTTGACCAAATACCACTATTTACCGACCGCGGTCACATTATCGACGCTTCAGATAAACTTCCTGGTCAAGGGATTCTCCTGAATCTCAAATTCTGTACGATTCACATCATTAAAAATGTTCGAAAAGAATTCAGACATCGTGGAAAGTTAATTGAAAACGCGATCTTCAGTGTTCAGACTACCTCGTCTCAAGAAAATACAAGGAAGCTCTAGATGCTCTAGAAAACGCATTTGGTAGGCCAACCCGCGAGTATGTAGAGGATATTCCGCCTGTCAAGTGGTGTGTTTGGGCTAATAAACCCTTAAACCCGGCAGCGACTTCCTCAAGGCACGACCAATTTATCCCTTGTGCGTCGTTTGACTGGAGATCAACGAATTTTGTTGAGAGCGACAATAACGTTCTGCTCACGAACGGTCTTCGTAACTCGACACCTTTCGGAATGTTGCAACAAGCAATGTCAGCGATGATTAGCAGTGCCAAAGCCCGACGCAAGTTAGCCTCAAAATGGTCTGCTGAAAACCTGACTTACACACCAAAAGCAACCCAACTTCGCACAAAGGAGCGTAAACAATCAGGGGCATATAAAGTTGGCGAAAGTGCTCCTGGTATTTACACGACTAGTCGAAAAGAGTTTGGGTCCCGCGGGAAGTTGATTTGGAGGCATTGACGTGCTCGTGTAAGGCGTTTACTCATGTAAAAAATCCTTGTCGGCACCTAACCGCGGCTTTACGGACAGACGTTGTCCTGGGTTTCTCTTCGTACAGTGCCACGTCATTTTTACTCTTCTTTGATTCAGGCAATCCGGGTTTACCGCTGCAGCTAACGTCGCTCTCCCTCGCCATTCTCGATGGCGCAGATCAGAGTTTTCTGATGGTAGAAACACTGAATACTATACTATATTTAGGCTCTTCACTGAAAAACGGATGCTATTTGTAGAGTTCATTCTAGGCCTGAAGTAGTTAGAACGTACTTGTACCCGATCATTGAGTTTAGTTAGATCGATCTAATAGCCTTAGCGTTCTGTAAAATACTTCTTTTGACGAGTATGTTCTACTCACCATAAGTCAATAAGAAATTGGGTGTGGATGAGGGCAACTGTCAACAGTGTGAGAAACCAAAGTGGTTAAGGTATGTCAGGTTACGTCATTCAATAACGTCACTTGATCACGCCACTCGTAAATATATTCAAGTCATATACCAGCCACATATGTATGTGGGAATAATCACTCCGGAAGAGTTTCGCCAAGCCTACGAGGAAGATAACTTTTTGCGCTACCGCGTCAGGACCTCGGAATCGTCGACGAAGTACAACATCAAGCCTACGAGGAAGATAACTTTTTGCGCTACCGCGTCAGGACCTCGGAATCGTCGACGAAGTACAACAGGTTATATATTGTTGTGTTGCTAGGAGTGTTGCGTTAATTTTCATAGTTCACTTATTTGTGTTGCTTTGGTATATTGTTGTAGTCGTGTAAGAGCACCATAAATCCCAAAACACTTAGCGTAACGAATGTGGTGCACGCATGGAGCATCTCATGCTTCTCGTGGTGATGGTCGACGCGACAAAGATTCCAGATTCACGGGCTGTGAAGCGGGCTATATGGTGCGATCGGAGGAAGTTGTTGCAGACGACCAGAGCAAGTGGCAGGTGTGCGTTGTTCCCGGAACAGAGATAACTACTCATGATGGTGATTTGACACTATTCATAAGCTATACTCACCAATATTTAACCGCTGTTTGACATAGATATCTAAGCACAACCACGAAACAAGCAAAATCATCTATGACTCGTATCGTGCTGCGAAGTCGATGCCGCTGACACCTCAGGTTCGGAAGGAGCTTGGCCTGCTGACGGAGGTCGAGACAAGCACTGCTGATATCAATACCTCAGGTTCGGAAGGAGCTTGGCCTGCTGACGGAGGTCGAGACAAGCACTGCTGATATCAACCGATATCTTTCGGATAAGCTGGGTGGGTGCTTATGGTGAATTTTCCGCTGCTTTTTGGTATTATGCGGCTTACTGATTTTTTTAAATTGACACTGAAATGTATTTTCTTTCGTTAACTTTTGAATGCATACAGATATGGTATTAAGCCCCCAACAAACAAGAAATATTCTCCATCAAGTGCTAGGTGGTACCATACTGGAGCGATCGAAGGACCTCGTCGATAATTTTGTAGAAGATGAAGTCGGCAATGACGTTCTTCTTGTGCAAGATCAGCTTGATATCACCTGTATCATTGCGTTGCAGACCGCGACGCAAAAGAGGTGCTTTGTGGAGTGGGAGTCACACTGGTGATGGACTGGACCCATGGTACTAATAACCTAGGGTCAGGGGTCCGAAAAAATAATATCAGTACCGTAATTGCGGTACCGGCTTCCTTCGCTTATAGGAGACACCCCAGGCTCCGGTACACTGTACCACCGCTCAAAAGGGAGGCTCCGATTCTGGTACTTTACCGGTATTTATACCGAAAACAAAGAATGCACAATTGACACAAAAAATATCTATTTATTCATTATTCATTGTCATCTTCGACCACCTCTATGTCGTCATCTGATTCGACTTGGCCGATGTTCTCGTCGATGGCACACTGGCGCGATAGCATTTGAATCAGATCTGTATTATTGGGCGCGATAGCATTTGAATCAGATCGGTATTATATGTATTATACTGCGGATTATTGTTTTCTCCAAAACACACTATAATATAATATTGACACAATAATAATAATATTAAGAACCCGGGCATCCGTGCATAAACTAACACACATTCTAGAACGACTGTCAGCCAGTGGTTTTTAAATAGCACATCGGAGCCAAAAGCTTTCATTCTTCAATTCTTCAGTCCGTCATGACGTCCCGACAGCTCGCTGCACTATTTTTTACCCCCTTGGAGCCAGGAATATTTCGCTGTAAAATCTGTGAGCTGCCCCGGAAGCAGGCCGATAGAACAGGCTACACCAACCTGATGGCCCATCTGCAATCTGTCCATCCTACGCATGGCGAGGACTACGCAGCTAAAAATGTCACTACCTTGGAGGCGTTTGTCTTCGTCGATGAAGTGACAAGCAACATGTACGACTGGCTCCGCTGGATTGTGGAGCGGAACCTTCCGCTAAGCGAGGTAGAGAACCCGCTGACGCGTCAGCTCGTGAGAATGCGGTCGACATCCATACCAAATCTCAAGATCTACATGGAAAGGGCTGCGGCCCGTGTGGGTGTCATTATTGCGGAGGAGATGGAATCCTGCTTCGGCGTCATGTGGGACGGCTGGATCTCTGGTACGCACCACTTCATCGGTATGTTTGCGGTGGACCAAGGGCCGAGTGGACCTGCCGAGCGACTGATTGGTCTGTCGCCTGCTGTAGATGGGCAGACGGCTGACGCTCAAATTGAGCTGATGGTGTCAGTTCTAGACGTTTACAATAAGACTCGAGAAATGATCAAGTTTGTCGGTGATGATAATTGCGCAACGAACCAATCACTGGCCACGAAATTAAATGTACCCTTAATTGGGTGCGCGAGTCATCGGTTTAATTTGCGGATGAACACATTTTTGGGTGATTTTGATGATTTGCTCTCTCAAAATTAAAACTCTGATGACCAATGTGAGACAACACAATAATGCTGCTCAGCTTGCGCTGCACACGCCACTTCTCGCAGAGACATCAAACGTCACGCGCTGGTCATCCGTGTGGAAGATGGTGGACAAGTATGTCCGCATTCGAGATGCGGCGAAGCACGTGGCCGCGGTGGAGGACATGTTGCCACGTGGAAGTGCTCATCGCCGCATATTGGCCCTACACTCGAAGCTCAAGGAGCTTCATAGCGTATGCATGCAGTTGCAGCATCACAGACGGACCCTTGGAGAGGTTCGGGCTCTTTTTGATGCATGCATAAAAAGTACCCGATAATGGGTACATATTTGGCTGCTGATGCAGACATTGTGCACTCGCCGGTTTTCGAGAGCGTCGTGATCAGGATAACGAGCTCCACCCCTCTGTCAAGTGCGGAGCAGTCGGCAATTGAGCCCTTTCGAAGGACACGAGAGTTCGAGGCACAACAGTCGCCACCGGCAGCCGATTTTGCTACGGAAGTGCTAAGGTCGGCGAAGAAACCTCGGAGAGCAGCACGGCGTATGGAGGACTACATGCCAGTGCTCGTTAAGGTCGGCGAAGAAACCTCGGAGAGCAGCACGGCGTATGGAGGACTACATGCCAGTGCTCGGCGAAATCCCTCCGACCAGCAACAGATGCGAGCGTTTGTTCTCGTGTGCAAGTAAGTCGCATCGGACTTCAATGCTTCCTGCCCTCTTCGATTGCCTGATGTTTCTTAAGTCTAACCGTGACATTAGGAATGCGTCTACACTAGCTCCTTAGTGACATCAATATACAGAATACTGCGGTATTGCGGATTATTGTTGTGCATTATATTACCCTAGGGGTTATTGGCTTACGTATACGGAGTATTTATTTTTCGGAGCCCTGCCTAGGATATCATCTCGGTACTTCACTTCATCTTCATTGGAAAAATGTTATGCAAATATATACGTTGTCATTCCATTTTTACTTCCTGCAGGGAGCTTAATTGCTACGTCCGCTACTGGCAGGGGTATTCCTGTTATTGATTTCCTTTCGCTGGATTAAAAAGCTGTCACGATGGAGTGTATAATCGATTTCTTCAAGCGATGCAACCCAACATGGGAAAACATTAAGACGATTGTGGTCGACAAGGACTTCGTGGAGTGGCGGGTCCTGAAAAAAAGCGTTTCCAGATGCCAAAATACTTATTTGCCAATTTCACGCGCTGACGTACTGGCGCAAGGTTTGCAGAAGAGCAAAGTAAAATCTGACCATGGTTCGGCGAGATTATATGGAAGCAGAATTCGTAAGTTAATTTACTGGTACGTTTGTATTGTTCTTTAGTATGTTGCTGGTTTGTTGCTTATTATGCTGATATTCGTTGCGTCATGTGTTCCTTTACGTTACAACCAATAGTCAGGAGAAATTTGACTTGGAGTTACCACTTATTGTGAGAAGGAGTGCCCCGAGCTGCTAGTATATTTTGAGGCGAACTGGAAACCATGCGTATGATGTGGGCAAATCACGCCAGAGGGAAGTTTTCCACTGCCGGGAATACGATGACCAATCGTATAGAATCAAATTGGAATCTAGTCAAGCTTCTTTTGGGAAAGAGGCCAAGACCCGACGCTACAATTAGCGGACTACTGCCTCACCAAGCAACTATCTTCCGACAGTTGATCACTTCCATCCGCAAGCATTCAACAACATCGCGACACCCAAGTCTAGTGCCTGACCTTCTTTCGCTAGCGGCGGCGCATTTGAGCGATGATATCCCCTAAAGGGTTCGTCGTGAATGGGATGATTACATAGTCTTCGCAGCCGAGACTACTTGCGCTACGCGTGGTTCCGATTTGGGAGAATGGGATATAACAACGCACGGACACACGTATCAGTCCAGCGGCTTCGAATGGACATGCTCGTGTGTATTTAACTGCAGCTATCATCTTCCTTGTCGATATTTGATGTACATGGAAGAGCGTGTTCACTGATTCGACGCGCTTCCAGTGTCGTCTATTCCTAGAAGATGGAGTGTGGAAGCGATATCGAAATTGGAGCAGCAATTTTCACGTGGAGAAGCTTCACTCCGAGCTGTACAGGCAAAGATGAGCACCGACAAGTCATCCACGCACGATAGATTGACACGGCCTACAAGTGCAAGACGTGCAGAGCCGCATGACATAGCTGATGACGTTGAAGCAACAGAAGTTGCAACACATAACATTGAGGCAACATACGATGCAACAGAAGCTAAAACAAGCTGATGAGCACAAACACGAGACCCGAAAACACCGTCGTCCTAAAAGTCGAGTTATGTACGTATACATGCGCAGACGGGAACGTGGAAATATTGTAGCGCTGTCATCAGAAGAGAAATACTGGTATGCAAAGGCTGTTTTCGAACCCGTCATAGCGCATCTAGCGGAGTTACCCAGTCCAGCCTTCTGTGCTGTATTGCGATCATGGAAATACATTGTGCATCGGGGTATGGCAGCAGTAGACACTACGTCATCGAACGCAACAACAGTTCCAGACGAAAGCTCGGCGTCAGACAGCGAAACCTCTTCTGAAATCAGCATATCGGATCTATTTGACAGCATGAGCATGATACACAAATTGGAGGAAACTGAACGTCGTTTCGTAGCCGCTACAGCTCTGTCTAATCGTGTCAACGAAGCACTACTACAGCAAAATGTAGCAACACTACAAGCAAAGGTTTTGTCCGATCAGGACGCACGCATGATAGAGACGTCTATTACAAAGGACCTCGCCATCAAGGCCAGGAAGAAGGTGACCCTGACCAAGGCTGTTGTGCAGACAAAGAACCAAGATGTTGCAACTAACGCAAACAAGAACCACGGCAAGGTCGAAGTGCTAAAGCTTCCGCAGCTCAAGACGCGACAAAATCAGCGAAAGAAAACGACGTAATCTCGGCTGATTACCGCAAGCGTCTCGCAAAAATGGGCTGTTGTCACTTTACCTGACAAGAACATGCCATAATTAGAACGGGTGCTGGTGTGGGCACGCAACACAGCTGACAAAGACCATGTCAACGGAATTATTTCGTGCTACCCCGTTATAATGGCGGATACTTTTTTCGGTGCCCATCCTGCTCGCTGCAAGCGTGTCCAGATCGAGAATAGAGATAACGACCTAAACTTCGTGGTCCTTCGACGACTGGTAACTAAGTTGGCCGCTGTGATGACACCAGAGAATAAAAAGCGGTCGCCATCCAGGTACTTGACATACGTGATTTCCGATTTGGAGGCTGGTCGAACTCCAGAAGATATCGTCGCTTTCTTCTCGGCGGAAACACCTCACTTTACCAGGTTAGTTTATTGTGTATTATTGCTGACACTGTTGCTCTACTGTGTTGCTGACATTGTTGCTCCAACGATTTTTTTGCTTGAACTGTTACGGAACTATAACTAATGTTTTGACGTACTGCATACGTAGCGCTGTCATCAATCGAATGCAGGTGTTCTACAGCATTCGCAAGATGTTGGATCAATTGCGGTTAGATTTGGATTGGCTTCTATATACGGACTTGAGTAACATATCTACCACTCCAGATCTATTTGACGGAGAAACTGATCCCACTGAGCTTACTCCTGACACAGCTGGTGAAAAGCACCAAGTATTAGCGCACGATTGCGCTCGAGTCTTTCAAGATGCACCCTGACTCTGTGTTTCGCTTAGAAATGGTGAGCGCTTTGTGAAGATGGAAAATTTGGTCGCAATGCTAGCTCGCGACAGAATGCTAAGCGACGCTATCTTGGACTTTGGTATTCATTGCATCTGTAACCGGCTCGGTAATGTCTATGCCATGGACTTGTTTGCACCCGTGGTTGGATGTCCAACCTCTCCCGATACTCCCATTTCGACATTCCAGTTTGTCGTGCTACCTGTTCAACTGAATAACATTCACTGGGGCGTCATTATCGTCAGTCTTGCTTACCAGAGTGAGATTCCGTATTTCACTCGCTACTACGAGCCGCTATGCTCTGATACCTATCACGATACCATGGATACTATATTCAAACAAACTGTGGCGCCATTCTTACGAGACTGGCACGGCGCTAGCATACCAGATACAGCACCTCCTGACGAAGAGAGTGGAATTTGGATCAATAGCCCAAAACAGCCTGACGTTACTTCTTGTGGCGTGTTGTGCGTTGCCCAGGTTTACGACATGTTGATGAACAACTCTCGTTTGCCGAACACCGTCATTTCGAACGATGATATCACCGTCATGCGCCTTCGGGTAATGTGGATGATCTTGATGCAACCAGATCTGACTACGAAACCCAACAAGTTAGCTCGGTTGATGGCAGAAACAGATATAGATCTACTAGCAACTGTTAAGACGCGGTGCATCGTCAGTTACAATTACGAGCGATAGCAATAGCTACCTCGGTTATAGCTATCTCGGTTAATGATTTTCGAATAGTATGTTGCAGCATTGATCAAGCGCCACAGCGTACGACATAACGTAGCCGACAACATGGGCGGGGGCCCCAGCAGCATCTGCCAGGCAAATGATATCTTCTTTTTCGCGAGAGAGCATCGTGGTCAGTTCCTCTTGCACCTCCAGCAACTTTACTGAGTGCTTAGATATCTTCTCCAGCTTTTCCTCCATAACGTCGATCTGTTTCAAGCGCGACCGCAACAACTCCTTGCCAAAACGCGCACTGTGGGCCTGAGCGCGTAGGTGGTCACCATCAGGATCTGGAGGTGGTTGCGCTTGATTCTCGGCTCGAGCGGCTACGGTATCGCTCATGCTGGCCCCGGTGTCTTTATTCTTCTCGAAATGTCGGTAAAGAAGTGTTTACGTGCTATAAATGTTAACTTGAATTTTGGCAAATTGCCGCCGGGTTGATGGTGTATAGTGCCTTTGCCCTCAGCTTGCCGAATTAGCCTCAGCAGCGTGGTAAGTTTAATCTGGTCGGCTCTGCGTTTACGCTTACTCGGCAATAATTTTAACATTTTGCCCTCCATGTTGAACAGCTCAATAGCGTGTGATTCGTCCCGGATTATAGGTAAATCCCCATATGCACTTCTATAGCGTAAGTGATGTGCCTCATCATAATTGTCCACTCAGATAATGTAGCTTTCTTTTTCGGTGTATCTAAATCGTCTGATGATATAGCTTTGTAGGGGGGATAGCCACGTCTGGTATCACCGAACCACCACAGTATCCAAGCGCCAAGTGGATCAATGCTAGGAAATTCAAAATGCTTCGGAAGTTTATGAAACTTTTCACCCCACGAGAAATAAGTACGTTGTGGACTTGGCAACAATGTTGTGGGTGCCGTTGATTGTTTTTGCTGAAGTCCTCTCGCTGCTAACAATGACCTTATTTCTTCTCGTAGGCATTCGCGCGTAATATTACCTGATGCCACACCTTTTTCCTCTAACACCTTTTCCATGCGCTGCTCCAGCATGTCGGGGATTGCATCTATTGATCTTTGTTGTTTATCAAGCTTCTTGTAGAGCTCAATATGTGGGGGTACGCCTGTCGGCTCCATCCAAGTGGACTTACCAATCTCCAGATTCGCTCGTAAACTCGCTAAAATGACCGGGTTGGTGAAAATTTGCGTAGATAAGAGGGGATGGTTGGTTGGAAAGTTGCTTAATAAAACATCAGCGTGTTGAACCAGAGATGCAAGAGAAAGCCGCAAGATGTCTCGTAAGTTAAATTCCTTGGCAAGACCAGGAAACATTGCAGCAATACACGACTCGATTGTGCTCTCACTATGATCACGAAAGTGAGGAGGGAGAATTGCAAAGCTTTAGTGTTCACAGGTAGATCAGCGACAACACGCCCTAAATACTGATCCCCGGTAGCCTCATAACGGAAGTACCTGTCCTGAACCCCATCAAGCAGCGAAGGCACACACTAACAATAGATGGACCACCAGTACTTCCTCCACAAGCAAAAGTCGCAACCCCTTTTCTTACTGAGTGTATGCCGTAAGTTTTAGCGGTACCAGTGATTTTTAAAAAGCCTACCAGGGCCTTGCCGAATCGAATTTTTGGGTCAGAACCAGGCAATATTCGACCGGGTTGCAGTCGTGGATTTCACGCTAAATAAATTCCCAACGCCGTCACCCAACACATATTCGGAGAGAATGGACTTGCATAAAGATGACGAGGGTCACGCTGGCCAGTACCTTCCTGATTTGTCTTGGTTTTGTACAATATTGCGCCGATACTTCATCTTGTGACACCAAGTGTTGCGTTTGAGGGTTTGAACAGACACTGACCTGCACATGAGGTTCCACTGGGTAGTTAGAAAGAAATGCGAGAAACCACCATCATTCCTTGTTAGCGTTGAGATGCAGAGCTCTTTGTAGAGAGAAAAAGTCAGCGGTTGCTTGCTGGAGTTCTTTAGCGAGCTCGACTGATTACGTTCTGCCTCGAGACGTTTTATTCCAGAAAATAATTGTTTCATATCATCACCGTAATCCACAGGGAGCGCAATCCGCAGCATTCGATAGAAATCTTTTATTCACAGTGCCTCTCTTGTAAACCAAAAATTGTTCAAAAACAACCGGGGTGAACTCTGTAAGATTTAAATCATCGCCATCTTCAAAAATCCTAGCTGTGTTGTGGTCGCTCGACGCGAGCACAGTTCTGATCCAATTTTTAATACCGTTGATGTTGCAAGTATACTTCTTTCTCGTTTCCTGTGAAATACACGCGTCGCGTATCGTCCTCACATCGATCATCTCTGCTGCCATGCCGTCCATGTTTACAAAGCAACGCTGGCTTGTACAATTTGTCCAATAGGAGGTAAGCTATATCGTCGGCGTCTGGTCCTTACGATTTCGCGGAAAGATGGGATCCTTGGGTGTATATAGTAAATTTCAGTCAAACATAGAGAGGAAATACGCCAGTCCAGAAAAAAGTAAGCCAATCTGCTAACGTTTTGAGCGAAAATCCATATATAACTTACGTAAATAGGAGAATGACTATTACTATTAAAGATATACTTCGAAGTATAACTTTTATTTCAATATATATTGGTGGGAAACATTAATTAACCCCTCTAGCCCCGCGATTTTGGGCAAAAGTTATCCTGTATTGTACAGGATAAGAAAATAACTTGACG
>JAIKVB010000144.1:0-39800 GCA_024679045.1 Phytophthora brassicae | reverse complement strand
CCCTTCAATTGGTCAAAACTAATTTCGTATTTCTACCAATCACAAAACAAAGTGCAAATTCCTGACTTCTTCCCACAGTCGCAAGCATGGACTCCATGGAGTCGTGGGTACAAGACACGTTCGCGCCGGTGGTGCTCACATGCGCCACGTCCGAGGCAGAACGCATCGCGCAGAAGAACAACTTGTCCATCGCCGACCTTCTCAACGGCTTTTCACGATTGGAGGACGCCGACACGCCGCTGCGTTCCGTAACGCATCCGATCCATCTCGCGCGCTTCAACTTCCGCTTCGTGGCGACGTCTCAGTTCCACTCGCTGGGCGTGAATGAAGCCACTGAACAACTAAACGCCAGTGTGAAGCGCTACCCTCCACGCCACGATGCCGCGTCCGCCGTACAGTTGGACGTCCCTCGGGTCACAAGCGTCGACGACGTTGCCACGTACCTCCGTGTGGTCGGAGCCGACGCCGACGCAGAAGGCAGCAACGACCCCATGCCATGGTACTCTTCCTTTAAGCACACACTCATGGATTCATTCCGTTGTGAAGAGTACAGTCAGCTAAGCCATCCTGTAGCCATGCTGGTCGTCGTAAGCTCCACAGACCCAAACCCACGTCACAGTTTCGAAGAATTGTCGTCCACTACGATGCTCCCACTGCCGTTCCAGCAAGGACTGTACGATGCTGCATTGGTGCCCAAGTTTTACGTGGTCGTACACGATGTTCTGGAGACTGAAGGCACTTCCATCGACCCAGATGCGATCTTACGTAGTATGAGCATCACGCCATCGAATGGTGCAGTACTGAGGATCAACTCGCTGTCAGTGGAGGAAGCTTGTGTTCCGTCTCAGTTTGCGTCTATATGGACGGAGAATCCATACGTGAGACCCCCGTTGTTCCCGAATGAGGTGGAGACGTTCGCGCAGGTGACTGATGGGGTGGGTACACTGCTGTCTCGAGATGACGTGGCCCAGATCAAGGCGTTTGTACGCGATTTTGGACTGCGATTCCTGCTGTCGTCACTGGAAGGACGTATTTTCCAGCTCAATGAAGTGGTTTCGGCTATGAAGAAAGGTGTGAAGAACGTGTTCAAGTCCTGGCTGCGGAAACCCAAGGACTTACGACCGTCGACCAATGCTGCGTCGGGAGGTGTCACGTACAGGTTCGACTCGATTGAGTCCCAGACTCGGCTGCTAGCCGACACTGCTTTCCTAGTGAGAGACTACGAATTAGCACTGCAAATGTATCGTTTGGCGCGTGACGACTATAAATCGGACAAGTCAGTGTTCCACTGTGGGAATGTGAACGAGATGATCGCGATTTGCTTGCTGCTGACGAAAGGCTCACCAATGCAGATGACGAACGCTCTGGATTCAGCCAACGCCATTTATGCTAAGACGACAACTCCGTTGACCCAGCGCCTGGCCATTCGTACTGCGGTTATCGCTGGTGAGATCTATCATGCACTGAGCAAGTCAGGTTTGTTCACGGACTACATGGACAATGCATCGGCAGCTTTAATTCGTGGCTCGACAATGGAGCAGGGTGTCTGCGCTGCAGTCCTGATGGAGCGCGCCGCTCTCTGTGATCTCCGCGCGCGGCTGCCTAAATTTCGCAAGTACGGCTTCCGAATGGTTATGGCCGGCCACGTTTACGACTCTTTGGGTCATGAACAGCACTCTGCGAGATGCTATTCTCTGGCTCGAGCCATCTACGACTGCAGCGGTTGGTTTCTTGTCGAAGACCACATTAACTTCATGCTTGCACAGCAGGCGAACAAACTGGACGACCGCATGGCCTCTATTAACCTCTTTCTGAAGCTTATTGGTACCGGTCGCAACTCGGCGAGTCAGCAAGAAGCCATGCTGTACGATTTCGGCTTGATGGTCAAGGATTTCTTGGCAACAGAACATACCGACACGTCTCGGTCTTCATTTTCTAGAGGGGGCCCGATATTGGTACAAGATGCTGGTGGTATTAATAGTGCCACAAAACTTCTCGTTAGGGACTTGTGCATGCCCGAGTTGGATGACAAGTCCACAGTTGTCTTTGCGTCTACCAATGCATTCGGTATTGACCGATCCATCGACGGGGACCATTCACGAACAGAGACGTGGCAAGAGCTTGGAAAGGTGATTGATAAGCAAAACAAGCTACACAGGTATGTCCTGTCAGCTAGCAGCGATGAACCGAGAAGCTGGTTCGTTCCTTCGCATCTGTATGCTGGTTACCGCAACAAGAAGAATGCTACCATTTCGAAACCCGAAAATTACGTCGTGGGGGAGCAGATCTATGTTGAATTTGTGATGAAGAATGCTCTCTCGTGTGCTGTGGATGTTGAAGACATTCATTTATTCGGAAAGTTCGAGACTGCTGGGGAACAAAAAGAGACGTTTGACGTTCCGGAAAGCAGAGAAGCGGGCGTACAGCGGATTGCGATTGACAGTGTAAACCTCCAGCTTTTGCCGTGCAGTGAGGAGCGAGTCCGTCTTGCTGTTTGTCCGAAAATTCGTGGGAAACTTAGTTTGACGGGCGTACGGTGGTCGATATGCGGTGGGGACGTCCAAGGCGAGCACGCGTTTGATATTCCCGGTCCGCTCTTGCAAGATACAAGAGCGCACCGAGAAGCTAGAGCTCGTGCACCAAACATGAGTCTCGTTGCTCTTGCAAGATACAAGAGCGCACCGAGAAGCTAGAGCTCGTGCACCAAACATGAGTCTCGTTGCGAATGTTGTGGAGGCCATGCCTTGGCTCGGGGTGAAAGTCGAAGACGTTCCTGCTCAAGCTTTTGTCGGTGAGCTCATCAAGTTAAATGTCTCGCTTGTCAATTTTGGTACAGCGGCCCTAGCCGATTTGCAAGTATGTTGCAGTGATCTACTACTCTGTGCATCAGGAACGGGGAGTGCAGAAGAGCTGTGTGGATACATTGGCGCTAATGGCCACGTTGTGGATTTAAGCCATATTAATCTTGCGCCTGGTAAAAGCAGACAAGTGGCGATTTGGGCACGTGGCTCTGTGCCAGGACGACGCCATGCTGCGCTCTTGTTCAATTACAAATCTGCTCCAAGTGAAGATCAAATGAGCTCGTCACTTTCACGCACGGTCAAAGTGAAGCTAGATCTGGAGTTACAACCGTGTGTGGACGTCTCGTACCAAGTTGAGCCGAGCTTCGGTGCGTGTGGGGAGTACATAATTGGTATCACTGTGTCAAACCAACGACCAGATCATCAAGAAATGAGTCATCCACTGGACGGTATGGTACGACTGGAGGAATTACTCTGCGTAAGCAAGCTGTGGACAGTTGAAAGGCTGGCGCGTCCGTCATCCGCACATGCTACCGATGTTCGTGATTCACTGCATCTTGGCTTTTTCGAAGCGAGTACGAGCTATTTTCGTGTTATTCGTCGACCCGATCCATCCAGTACTGAGTCTGAGCTGTGCAGATTGTCTTTACACTCCGAGCCAAGCGGTGCAGACTTTTCAGCAAATTTGCCGATCGAGCAATTTTTGTGCCTTGAAAATGCTGGAGATCTGGTTCGAGCCAACGGCGTCGGGGGTGGCGATGGTTCAGGTAATGATGGTAAGCGTGGTGGAGGTTTCCGTACGATTCAAAGTGTTCGGCGAGAGAATAAAGCTCTGAAAAATGCCACGGGGGACGATGGTACCGATCAAAAACCTCACCAAGAGCCACAGCCGACTTCAAGTGACGCTTTACTATCCCATTTGGACACGGATGGCCATCTTGTACTGGTGTGGTCGACTGATTGCAGCTCAATGTACAGCGATAATGTTGCAGGAGTTGCACCGCGTCGAGCAATTGGCCAGGCTAACCTAACTTCGGTGAAAATCCGTCCACCTTCCAACGAAAGCTCGTGTCCTCTTACAGTGACGCTCAGCTTCAATAATTCCGTAGAGCTGCGGAGCTCCACTTATCCTGGATCTTCGTCGGGGTTGAACATCGCTGAGCTAGATATTATGATGCAAGTGTGCAACGACTCAGTACCCAGTTCAGCACCACTTAAAGTCACCGTCGAGATGCTGCATCCCGAAGAGGCTCAGGCCTCGCTTCCTACTTCTTCACCTTTGACCAAACTTCACTCGGTTTCTCATTCTGGAGCTTCTCCGCCACGTGGTGCACCGCCTCGTTTCTTTTGGACAGGGATTACCAAGAAAACAGTGGCACATTTCCTGCCTAATAGTCAGGTTATGATTAACCTGAAAGCCTGTTTCGTGGCGCCGGGGGTGTACAACTTGAACCGCTTTCGGTTCATTGTGCAAACTGCGACACCAAACCAGCCCGCTAATGTGTTCATGCTTCCTTCCGAGTACCTCGTGTATGTGAAGAACCCGCACCAAGCTCCAGAGACAGTGTTGCTATCAGAAGCCAGACAAGCTGTCGATGAGCAGCTTATACCCGTGCTGTAAGTTCAAGGTATGTTCGGTGCTTTCTGGAGGAAAGAGCAGAGTTAGCGGTAATGTAAAAGCTTACTTTTAAGTGTACCTGCTGAAGCGCGAATGTTTCCTACTTGCAGGTTTAGAGCAGGAGCTTACGCTGCCATCAAACGCTTGTATTTCTGCTCGATAAGGCGAACTTCCTCATCTTCCGAATCGGAAAGTGAGCATTGAGGTTCCTCGCTTGAAAACTTGATGCGAGGCACGCAGAAACTGTGAAAGTCCAATGGCGGCGTCGTGAAGCAACCGCCGTGATGATCCACAAAGCCTCCAACCTTCCGTAAAGTCCAATGGCGGCGTCGTGAAGCAACCGCCGTGATGATCCACAAAGCCTCCAACCTTCCGAAGATATGCATCAGGTGACAACAAGCGCTCAACTATAGAGCAGTCGTTTCCGTAATTATCAGCATCACGATCGTCATCTTCATCGTGATCGACAAGTGTGTCGCCCACTTTGATAATTTCCTCGTTGGAAGAAGCACTCAGCTCACCAATGGAGAGATCGTGGGCACTGGTGTCCTTCTCAATATCATCGAGTCCTTGGTGTCCGGACTCACTGGGAAGCTGTGGTTCGACATCCATACTAGCTGGAGCTTCCACGTTCTGCTTTCCTGCGCTAACTGGTGGTTGAGATCGATTCAGTATTTCACTTCCAACTTGTTCGACACCATGCTTCTCTTCCCCACGCCATCCTGCTTTCCTGCGCTAACTGGTGGTTGAGATCGATTCAGTATTTCACTTCCAACTTGTTCGACAGCATGCTGCTCTTCCCCACGCCATTGTGAAGACTCGAGTTGTTTCATCCGTTCTCCAACAAGTGATGATGAAAGTGACGATAAGTCTGCATCCGAGCCACTGCTAATCGAAGATAAACCGAGTGAGCTAATCGAGACATCACTCTCTGATAGCCGTTCGTTGTCTGCGTCTTCCTCCTCATTTTCTTGGGGAATGCAAACAGAAGACTTGTCTGATAACGGATCATCACGACCAGATACCATTGACGACTGGGGGCTTAGATGGTCATTTCCTTGTCTGCTGAAGGTGGTGGAAACGTCAGACACAGCTCCGATGCTAGAGTTGCTTGCGTCTGCATCATCTTTTGAAGAAGGGGGCGCTTCGTTTCTGCTGCTGCTTCGTGCAGCGCTCAAAAGGCGACGAAGCTGGGAGATCTGCTCTTGCATCTCATGTAGTTGTCGCTGTTGGTTTTCAAGAATCTGCTGGTGCTGAATTGTCAAAAGCTGTTGAGTCTTGCAGCAACTCCGATAACTGGTGCTGCTGTCGTTCGCTAACCGTTCACGCTGGGAGCGGTCAGCGGCGTCTTCTGTTTCATTCGGAGATGTACGTGAAGCCTCTGTAGCAGCTTGTACACAAGTCACATCGTGTACATCGTCACTGGTAATAATTGGTGGCTTCTCTTTGACTTCGCGTGCCATAGTGTCGGCACTTATTGCTACGTTGCATAAATCTTCCTCGCTATGCAGTGACGCATGGCTCTGTGTATTTAAATCAGCAGTGGCAGGCTTTCGAATGGCATCTGATGTTATCGTCCAGCCACGTGTTACATCCCCGCCTTGCTCCTCCCCATCAGCGTCAAATGAACAATCTCGTGAAAGTAGAGAGCGTCCAGTGTCAACGTCAACCAAATCGTCTGTAGCCTCGGGGTCTTGAGTTTCTTTAGAGAGCGAAATCGTAGGGATTTTTGCTTGGCGTCTTGCATCTTCCCATTCGTTTGTTGGAGAAGCCGACAGTATAAAATCAACATCACTCGAAAACTTTGACACGCCTACTAAGCAGGATCGATGGTTAGAGTACAGCTCCATCGGAAGAGGTCTTGCTGAAGGCGATAAGAACTCTGAAAAACTGCACTCAAAGAATCGTGGTAATGAACCTACAGTACCACGATCATCCGTGTCATTCGAAGGATAAAGAGCTACCAAAAACGTATTTTTCTCCGGTCCCACGCGCTCTTTAATCGCCTGAGACGTCATGTAGCCAAGACACGCGAAATATAAGAGCGCATCACCAAGTTGACGACGCACAGTTTCATCATCCCAGGCGTCATCAATGTGTACTCCATAAATCCAAATACCCACGAGTGGCTGTTGTAAAACGAGAGGGTCCACTTTCAGTAGCGGCACTGCCTTACGCGTGCGGTCCAACGTTAAGTACCCAGACCGCATGTTGCTTGACCGAGTGCTGAGTTCTCGTTTCGCTAGACTTACAGCAAGCGGAGTCATCAGTAACGGCAAGTTTCTCACGAGTGAAAACTGGAACAACACAGGTGACACAGCGCATTCAAGCTGGAAATCCAGTTGCGCTGCGTGAGATGACGATCGAAATACCAAAAGCTTTGGTTGCAGCTTTGAGGCAACGTCATCCGCGTACTCATCAAGCTGGAAATCCAGTTGCGCTGCGTGAGATGACGATCGAAATACCAAAAGCTTTGGTTGCAACTTTGAGGCAACGTCGTCCGCGTACTCGTCACGATAGCTGCTCTGTACTGCCGTAATAGTAGCAGCATAGCTTTCGCACGAAACTTTCCCATCTTGAACAGTATGTACCGGTATACACCAAGCTCCAGCAGCACGCGCTTCTTCCCTTTTAACCTTCACTCCTTCCAGAACCACCTTCTTCACTCTTGGCAACGAGGCGTCTCCGTACAAATAACATAACGGGGCTGCATAGCTCCGCACACCATCTTTCTCACCAAAAAGCCTGTAAATTTCCTTGAGCGCTTCCGCCGACACAATAAACCGGGGCAGCACTTGTCCTACGGACACTTTAATCGGTGTAGAGGCCAGTCGACGACGGTCCCTACAACAGAAAGCCACATACAACACAGAATCAGTCCTTGTCGAGTAGAAAATTTATCCTCGCAGCTCCTTACCACAACACTGAGCGTGTCACTGGGAACTGAATGGCGTCTACATGGAGTCTCGGCACGTGACTCGTCCCTGTGCTGCGTCTTCTGCGTTCCCTTGGCCCTGTACTCATGTGCAGCGACGATATACTTGTCTGATTCTGATTTCGTCGAGTATACGCACTCTTAGAGAGCTGGTTGCGGCCTGTCGGGTGCGAGAAATCATCATCTGTTGACTCCGAGAAGAAGGCGGAGGTTGGGAAGCGACGCGAGGAAGATAAGAGGCCGTTGCTGCTGCGGTCGCTGGTGTCAGCAACTGTAGAGAGACGCGCACGTGGACGCAGGTGTCGTGTGGGCATCGAGAGGGTCTGGTCGCTGTCCTGCAGCTCGTCGTCGAATTGCGCAAAGTGCCGTCGCATGATGTCCGCAATTTGAATAATGAACTAACGACCTCAGGACAAAGATTTGCGCGCTCAGTTTTGAATTTGAATTCGGGCAGTTTTGATTGGCGGAAAACGTTGATGACGAGTGGGGATTGGACGAAAATCGAAACGGATGGAATAATAAAATAGCCACACATTGTTTTACGAGGAGCTACAGTAATTGCTGTGACTTGACGTACTTTGTGGCAACTTACTGCGCGGCGGTAACGACCAAGCCGATGGTCTCCTCGCCGACCTTCGAGATGCCGCACACATCACAGAGTGTGCCCTTGCTCTCCGGGTGATACGCGGCGGCACAGTACGGACAGCGCACATCTTGTTCACCCAAATAGATGGGCGTGAAGTTGCGCGCGTCCAGCACGAACGGCTTCGAGTCCTGGTAGTCCACGGCGTGCTCGTTACGGGCCTCCTTTTCGGCCTTCTGCAACACCTTGCGGGCGGTCAAACGCAGCTTCTCGTGGCGCGGATGCTGCGATACCTCCGGGATCTCCAGCAACCGCCGGCAAAATGAAGCTGCCGTAATGAAGTTGCCAGCCTTGAACGCGTTTGTCATGGCAATCTTAAGCGTCAGCACCAAGTGCGGCAGCTGCAGCTCACAGTGAGTAAAGTACGCGCTCAGCTCAATGTTGCGCTTCGGGTCACTCTCGAGAGGCACAGCAGCCACCTCCGTACGGATACGGCAGGCCAGCAAATACTCGCGGCAAACCGTAAGCAAACCCTTGACCTTCTCCGCTTCTTCCTTGGAATCCACAGCCAAGAAAGGGATCGCATGCAGGATCGACTGGCAGTGCGTCTTCACGTCATCGAACTTGGCGCCAGTAAATGACCGGTATGCGTTCTTTAACTCTTCAACAAGGGCCGAGAACGACACTGCCACGGCAGGTTGGCTCGCGTCGTTGCGCTGCAGCCACGCGCGCAGTGGCGGGCAGTTTCCCTGGGTCGGCAACGAAGCTGAACCTCCAGAGAATACCTGGAGAAACACTGGCTTAAGAGGCTCGAAGTTAACAACACCAATCTGACGGTGCAGTAGCTGCATAGCCGTCTGGAACGAGCCAGCAGCTGCATGATCAGCAGCGAGAGACGAGTTGCGGACCCACTGCACAGCGAGACTCGTGCCAGCAGTAGGAGCTGCCACGAATCCAGAGTCCGTGTTGAGACCGGCAAAGTCATTCTCCAGAGCAGCCGAGTCCATGCCCAGAGCGGCGTCATCAATCGTCAACGAGTCGTCCAAGTCTAAGTCGCCATCCATGTCCCAGGCATCTCCAGCAGCGTCGAGGGCAAGGTCGATGGACGACTTACGAGCGGGGTGCTCCTCCACCGAACGGCGACCAGCGTCGTGCTGCTGCGGCTGCAGGCTACGCTCGGCCTCACGCTTCTCGGCAGCAACAGCATGATCCTGGATCGTCGGCTCATTGATCTCCACCAGGGCCCAATTCTCGTTCTCTAGGCGGCTCACGCACGTAGGAGGAGACAGCAACGTCGGGTTCGGCAGCATTTCACGCGCTAGGAAAGCATCCACATCAAAGCTCGGGTTCGTTTCTTGCAGTAGAACACGCAGACGTTCCACGTGCTCACTGAGACCGTGTGTGGCAGCAGTGAGCAGTGCCAGACCGTACTGGCCAGCGGCTTCCAGCGTCATGACGCGTACCTCGACATCACCCAAGTACAGCGCGTTGTGAAAGCGGGCCATGATGTCATTACGCACTTCGGCGATCTTGAGCATCTTTTTGAGCTTGTCGCGGTTACCCGTAACCAGGTAGAGAAAGCTCAGGCGCTCAAAGTTCTTGGTGCGCTGGTAAGCCATCTCCACGACCTGAATGTTGCCCTGACGCAACGCCTCCACACCCAGCTGGTACCAGCATTTGCTGTCATCCAGTTCGTAGGCTGAGTTCAAGGCCACCTCCAAATTACCGCACGAAATGGCCAGCTTGAAGCGGGTCTTTTCGTCATTTACGCCTCCACACCCAGCTGGTACCAGCATTTGCTATCATCCAATTCGTAGGCTGAGTTCAAGGCGACCTCCAAATTACCGCACGAAATGGCCAGCTTGAAGCGGGTCTTTTCGTCATTGACAAAGTGCAGAGCAACCTCAGGGTAACCCTTCTTGGTCAAGTACGAGATGATAGCCTGGCCACACAGTCGCGAGTGGCGCACCATACGCATCACTTCCGTGTAGTTTTTCTTGTTCAGTGCAATCTTAAACTCACACTCAGTGAGGTCCACAGCCATAGTACGCATCTTGGCCTCACGGTCAAGACAGTAGAGCTTAGAGCCATCCAGGTGTGTCAGATACACCGGAACATCCAGCGTACGGATAATACCAGCATCACCATTAGTGAGTGAGTATTTGATGTGGTTCAGCGTCGTGTAAACAAAGATCTCAGCAGGAGCATTAGCCCAGATCCCGCTCTTAATACGCACAGACTCCGTGATAGTAGACAGGTGGTTGAGCTGCTTGTCGGCCAACACGATGGAGTGTTTGCTGATAAGTGCCACGTACTCGTAGTTAGGACTCCAGACCACGTACTTCACACGCGGGGCTTGCACGTCAGCCAGTACGCGACGGCTTTGAGTTTCGTAAAGCACCATTTTATCGTCAATGTGGAGCAGCACGCGGCCCACCACACCACCAAAGAACAGACCGTCCGCTGTACCATTAGGCGGTGTGATCTTCTTGGTCACTTCGTTCTGGAAGTTCTTGATCACAATGTGACGCGATTTGTCCAGCACAGCGAAGCGGTTGCGAGCCACGAACACGGCAAAGAGACCGGGTCCGCGACTAGACTCGGATGTCTCGCCGCCTGAGCCCTGGCTGAACGTCACCAACTCGTAAGAGCCACCTTCAGCGTCACTGGTCATCAGCACACTGTTGGTACCTGACTTCTCGTCGTACGGGTTATAGTTCAGGTGGCGAGGGAAGTTGCCCATGCCTGTACCGACTGAGCCTGTACGGCGAACTGCAGCCACCGGCACGTCGCTGCCATCAACGAACGAGTACATTCGTACATAGCGCTCCTTGGTGTAGTACGCGCGACCTTCGTGGATGTCCATGGCCGGACGCTCCCGCTCCAGCTTGAAGACGATCATACCGGAGTCGTGGCCAGCAGCCAGCAAGTTCTGTGTCGGGTGAGCCGCGAGCATCCAGAACCGGTCGCTTTCCCGACGGAAAGTCTGCAGTCCCATACGCTTCGAGATATCCCAGACACGGATGGATCGGTCCTCACTGTTGGAAATAATGAGTTCGTGACGCGGGTGGAAGAGCACGCACGAGATGTTGTTGGTATGTCCGCGCATGGTATCCACTTCCCACGCCTTGGTCTCGTTCATACGCCAAAGCTTCACCTGGCGGTCATCAGCACCAGAGACGATCAATGGCAGCGTCGGGTGGAAACTGGCCCAATTGACACCGCGGTCATGACCTTCCAGTACGTACTTAACAATGGCGTCGCTAGCACCGAAGATGTCGTGATTGTTGGATCGGGCAGTGGGGGGTCCCACCATGTCGTCCATGGCGGTGGGAGCTCCACGCACCGTCTTCTTCCTCAGTCCTGTGGTGTCCCAAACTCTCACTGTTTGATCGAGTGAGGCAGACACGATAAGGTCGTCCTTGGGGTGAAACTGCGCACACATAACGTAGTGATTGTGACCCGTGAGGATAGAGACGCAGGAGCGCGACTGCCAGTTCCAGATACGGATGGTCTGGTCGTCACTGCAACTTAAGATCCACGGGTACTCGTGGTGGAACTGCACCGTGCGGATGTAGTCCAGATGGCCCAGTAGTGTGAAGAGGCAGCGGCGAAGCTTATAGTCCCACACCTTGAGCTTGTAGTCGTCGCCGCCCGACACAAAGAGCGGCTGAGTGCGGTGGAAGTCCACACCGCGCACTGGCCCGTCGTGCTCGTCGAAGCGGTCAAGCAGCGTACCCATGCGATAGTCCCATAGCTGAATCACACCGTTGTGTAAGGATGTGAGGATCCAGGGCCGGCTTACATGGAACGCTAGCCCCTTGACGCGGTTGCTCTTGGACTCGAACTTGGTCAGCATGTTCCCGGAGGGAGGATACGGCCGAATGTGATCTACGTGGCGTTGGCTCGATGTAGGAGCGCATTTTTAGCCAACGAGGAATGAGTACTAAAAATGGTGTGGCATACAAGAGTTACCAGGTGAGTGCTAAATTGCATGACCTTGACCTGCGTCTGCCCGCAAGTTGCAGCCCACAACGGCTTGAATATCCTTACCTTTTAAACTCATGTATGTATTGCTGAGTTAGAGCTTACTTCCATGGAATGACATGTACAGTTGCTGTTGCCACACTCGCGGATCACTTCCGACGTAGCCTTGCAGAGCACTCGATTCACGCTGAATTGCCTTCACGTCGTTGTACGGCAACAACAGCAAATGCGTCACCGTCTCGGCACAAACAGTGAAGGCGACAGGCTCATCATTCCTTGCAGAGCACTCGATTCACGCTGAATTGCCTTCACGTCGTTGTACGGCAACAACAGCAAATGTGTCACCGTCTCGGCACAAACAGTGAAGGCGACAGGCTCATCATTTAGTGATTCTCGCTCGCCAAACGTGTGGCCCTCGCACAGCGTGTACGGGTGCGCAGAGTGCACTCGAACTCTCCCGGACCTGCATTGAAATACAAGAAATTGGTAAGTGGACTCTTAAGTACTTCGAAGTATCCAACAAATACAGACAAGAGATAATGCAACGTACACAATGAAGTAGATTGCAGTGGGGAGCGATCCACGTGCACTAATCACATCCCCAGCCCGGAAAACCTTGGCGAACAACGGCGTGTTGCGCTCGTTTTTCAAACGCTCGATTTCTGAGGAAGAATATAACACAAAAAAGGAAGAATCGGTAAGTTAATAACCAGTGCGTATAGCATCAAAAACGCTCTTACCGTCGAGAATGACGCTCTCGGTCGGCCAAATAAGGCGAGCGGCAGCAGGAGACACTGCCGCTAATGATTGTCGCTTGTACGAAATTGACGTCACATCAATGGACGTCATGCAGTAGCGATAGTTGATCATCATGCCAAATGCTGTCGCCAGTGCTGATGAAGTGGTGTCCGCCATGAAGTTGATCTGTTCAACTTGTGCTCCATTCTGAAGGTGGAAGTTCGCCACGGGGTCCAAAATTTTATCCAGCTTTCGCTCAAAGAGGATGTATCGAGCGCACGCCGCAGTCATTACGTCACGAATGTTCTCCACGAACTCTGTATCCAGGTGCCACTCCGGGTCATTAAGCTTTCTCAGAAGCCATTTGTGGAGCACCAGTTGATTCACGCCATATTTCATAGTAAGACGGTGTGCCTGTTCTGAAGTGAAGAAACTTCGCTGCAGCGGCATCGAGCGCTGCACTTTATTGTCCGCGTGCACTATTTTCTTCAGCACACTCTTTGCATCTGACGGGACTTGCGATTGTTGATCTCCATCGACGAGAGCTGCCTTTAACCAGCGAGCAAACCCTGGTACTGGTGATAGTGTGGCTGCAGTAGTATACTGCGGAAACAGGGCGCTCATGCGTTGAATCGTGAGAAACAACAAGTGGCTGGCGATATTTAAACCCCGAAGCCCAGTGTTGGACGTCGAAACGGAGTAGAAGATGATATGAGTCGGATTCTTTACCAATGGTGTCTCTTCCTCCAGCACCGGAGTAATATTGCTGCAAAGATGATCAGTCACAACCACATGTACAAATACCAACGGTGCGTGAGGCATATGGATGTGGAATAGCCCAAAGCAGTAGCGTTGCTGTCCATCAAGGCGACGCTGCAGATCACCCCAGCCTCGAACCTGGTGCACACGCTCGTTTTTCAGCACGAACGCAGCCAAGTCTTCTGAAGACATGTCGATACGACGGAAGAGCATGCTGCCCTGTGTCGCAAACAGGTCGCGCATGATCAGATCCAGCAGTTCCAGTGCCTCGACGCTCGACTTGGGCAATCTCTCTCGATGCGTCGCAATCATGAAGCCCAAATCAACTCGCAAGTTGAGCAGAAACAGTGGACCCGGTTGAATTGTGCCGACCATCAGGAAAAACTGTTCGGCAAGCGGCACGAGTCCGCGCTTAACACTCTTGGAGATGTTTGGGTCGTTCTTACGACTAAATCCCAGCGCCGCCGCTGCCACATTCAACACCAGACCCGAGCGCTTGATTGACGGCAAGGTCTTCATCATCAAAGCAAGATCTCGCACTCCCAAATCCACTGCTAGAGCTAGCACCAGTTCCAGTTTCTGAGCCTCCGTGAACTTTTTGTAGTCCTCGCACAGCTGCAGCGCAAACTCTCGGCGGCGCTTGAGGCCAATCACAAAGCCGTCGCTCACATCCGCATCAAGGAACGCCTACTTACCATAAATCTTTAAGAAACTACTAGAATTCTTGCAAAAACCACTCACAAACCTGAATCTGCTTCGTGAATTCGGCGCGATTGAAGCGCACAGTCTCCGCTGCTGTACAGCCGCCGTCGGGGCTGTGGCGTCGAGATTTCTCGGCATCACGAGCCTTAAGGTGCCTGCGAATCCACTCGTCGTCGCCAAGGAAGGCTGGCAAAGCTGCTACTGGTGATACAACCGCAGCAGGTGGTATCTGCGGGCTCGCCATCCTCGTACGCGATGGATACTCTCGGCTTCAAAGTTGACGAATCCGCAATTGGGACTTGGTGTAGACTGTAGCAATCAATTACACATGTATCCATGCTATAATATAGCATTGATACCGGATATTATCCACTATTAATAAGGAACTGGATAGCAATATCTCAGGATATGAAGGGTTCATTAAAAGTAGCAGTCAAATAATTTATTAAATTTGCATTAAAACAATGTGTGTTCGAAAGGAATATAATATATTCTAATAGTAGTAGTAAAACGAGTAGTAATAATTCAAATAATAATCCACATTTGTAAAATACTTAGAACAATATCCCTCCGGATCGTGAGGGTGTCGTTGGCTTCAAATTACCAAAGACACTTATGCCCACAAACTGGTACAGTAAGTGGTGACCCTATTTTCTTATTTAATCATGAGCCGTCAAAGCAGTAATTTACGAGAATTAATGTTGTATTTAGTGACTGTTTCACCCCTTCTACTGCAAACCAGCTGCACTGTGTTATAGTACTCTTAAGACTACGACGGTACCCGATTAGAGCTCCAAACTCAAATTGTGGGCTGCAATGGGTGAGCGGAAAAGCATCTACTTCGGCGCCATCGACGCCAGCGCTGGCGACTTGGTTCCCAGTAGCGTGCGCAATGCAGGTGGGGTTCCACGCATGGCTAGTAATCTGGAGGCAGCCATCCGTGCGGGCAACGTGAACGTGTCGGACAACGTGGAGACGGAGGTGCTTCAGCTATCAGAGAGCAGTCGCGCAGCCCAGGAGAAACATGCGCAGCTGCTGCGCCGTATCGAAGCGGAGAAACGTGCACGCAATATTTCAGTCCCCACGAGTGTGGACGAGGTGATTCGTCGACTGCGGCAGCTTGGAGAGCCAATCACACTGTTTGGAGAGCGACCAGCGGACCGGCGCGAGCGACTACGAGAGATTCTGTCGCGGCTGGAGCTGGAGGCTGAGGAGACTGGCTTTGTGCATCAGGTTTTAGCTGATATTCAGCAGCAGAGTGCTGGTATTAGAGAGAAAAGTGCTGCAGTTGAAGAGGGTGAGCCTGGTCAAGCAGCAAAGCCGCAGGAGGAGCAATTGTTCTACGTACCCATCAAGAACAGCGGGCTCAAGCATGCGCGAACTGCTATTTTCAACCATACTGCTACGGTGGTTGGTGCCAGACTGAAGCGAGAGAGACAGGAGAAGGAGATGGGCAATGAAGAGCGGGCCGCCCGCCACGCTGCTGAGCTCTACGCTACAGCTCTCAAAATGGCTAATGTTGCTAGTCAGAATGGTGATGTACGGCCGCTCGCCAGTGTTCGGTACTCATCAGATGGTACCCACTTGGCTACCGGTTCGTGGAGTAGTCTTGTCAAGGTCTGGGACGCAACGAGTGCTGCCGAAGTTAAGATTTTCCGTGGACATGAGGATCGTGTCACGGGAGTCGCATGGCACCCAAGCAACAAATTCTCCGAGATGACTGATGGTGCTGATGTAGCGTGTTTGTGTAGTGGCTCTGCTGACGGCACAGCACGACTTTGGTGCGCGTCTCGCAATGAACCTTTGGCCGTGCTCCGAGGACACAAAGCACGTTTGGGGAAAGTAGCTTTTCATCCTATGGGAAACCATGTGGGTACCACGAGTTTCGACCATACATGGCGACTTTGGGACGTTGCAACAGGACAAGAGCTTCTACTACAGGAAGGTCACTACAAGGAGGTGTATGCCATTGCGTTCCAAAAAGATGGCGCACTCGCGGCTACAGGCGATTTGAATGGTAATGGACGTGTCTGGGACTTACGTTCAGGCAAAGCCGTGCTTCCATTACAGGGCCACTCGAAGCAGATTTTGTCCATGGACTTTGCTGCCAATGGTGTGCAGCTGGCTTCGGGTAGTGATGACCGCAGCGTACGCATCTGGGACCTCCGGCAACAAAAGTGTTCGTACATGATTCCGGCGCATAGTAATTTGGTGAGTGACGTGCGCTTCTCGCCTGGATCTGGTGAACTGTTGCTGAGTGCTTCGTACGATTCCTCTATCAAACTGTGGCGAACGCGTGACTGGAAGTTGATGACCACACTCCGTGGACACGACGGCAAGGTGCTGTCAGCTGACTTTGCCCCGGACGAGAAGCACGTCGTGTCTTGCGGCTTCGACCGCACTTTTAAGCTCTGGGCCCACGAGAATGAATTCTAACTTGTCAGTCCAAATTTTACCAGCAGCTACATACGCATTAGATCATAGATATTCATGAGCACCAACATGCTACTGTATACGCCCTTTCCTGAAATAAGGTGTTTCCACTTTAAAGTAAACGATCTTTAGCTCAACGATGACTTGCAGACTCCTGTCGCTTGTGATCGCTCTATGGTCACTTCTTCTTCATGGTAGCGTCAGTAATACCGCAGTGACTACGTCCAAGTGTTCACTGGAAGCTCAGCAGTTTCTGGTAGTTATGGCGACTAGCGCACCACTCGGGTTACGACTTAGCGAGAAACTGGAAGTGCTGGAATTCGTAGCCGACTCTGAAGGTCGAGGGCGAGCTGTAGAAGCCTCCGGTTTAGCAGAGATCGGTGATCGACTCATCGCTGTCAATGACAAGTCACTCGAGAATTTCTCGCTACAGAATGCGGTTCAAGAGCTGCAAGTGGCGAAATTGCCACGTACGCTTCGCTTCCAGACGTACGACGGTCGCTGTATCCAACTCCCTTCTGCGGCGGTAAAAGAAAGCGTAATTGACGCAAAAACAGCATCAGCGGTCGTCTATGATCCTACCAACGAAGAGAACTTCGACTATGTGGTAAGCTACAATTTTTTCGTACGATTACCGCACATAACCAACCAATTTTGTATTGAGTTCGTAGGTGTCAAGTGTCGGGGAAAAGTCTGAAGAACTGAAAGTCTATGGAGTGTTGTCTTCAGATGGAGCACCACCAAGTTGTGCTTTCCGAGAATTGGTTTTAGCCCGTCCTTTCGATGGTTGTGCCCCCCTCACGATCAATGTTACTGATAAATATGTTCTCGTTCCGGTACGTATCATAAACTTTGTATGTTTAAAGCTGACAGAGGGGAATTTATCAAAACTTGGTTGTATGTTTCGGATGTAGACTGTATTTGGGTGTCCGATGCACCAGAAGGCAGCAATTGCAGACGAAGCTGGAGCCAAAGGTGTGGTTTTCATTCAGCGAATGGGTGAGAAGCCACTCCGTGTGCGAATCCCCCCAGCGTCATCCTTGCCACACGCTATCACTATCCCATTAGTGATGGTATCTACAGATTCTGGAGCACGTCTTTTAGAACAAATGGCGGGTGTTCGTCCGAGAGAATCACAACAACTCCGCTTTGTATTCAGCGCAGCATGTGCAGCTGATCGGTTTGCGGTTCACCCAGAGGACATTGACCCTCTACGTCAATCTGCAGCATTTCTCATTGATGCTGCTAGTGCAGGATTTCTGTCTGTATCCGTAGCAACTTCAGCCGAAACGGATCTGATAGCTGACACGTACGAGTTTCTGAAGCCTGCAGATCATGGTTCAGCAGTCAATAGGAACGTGAACCTCCCTCTCGGAAGACACGACCTCATTTTCCCAGATACTCGAGTTTTAAACCCGTGTGAACAAGACCCGATGAAAATCTCCCCACTTGTCCATTCTCGGCATCTCTTGGATTCCTTCATTGCTATCAGACTGCGAGACCCAAAGAGCGCAAACGGGTGTTCGTTGCTGCGGCAATTAGCTTTCTTCGAAGCCAGACGTGCTGCAGGGATAATTATGGGCGACCAGCGTTTCCCTCACGCTGCAAGTTCTCTTGCTGCTGCTGTAGCAGTTCAGCAAATATCGATTCCGGTCGTCTTCATCTCCATGAATGCATTCCGGACTATTCGGTGCGTTTTTACTAAGGATCCAACCAAATGTTGATAACGGACTGACAATGTTGTACACATAGACGCAAGCTGAAAGAACTGGAGCTAAACACCGACGAGGACAGCAACACTCATATTCACGTCGAGTTTAGCGGTGAAAGTACGTCATATGAACTCTTTCTCTCTTGTTTTATATGGGAAAATGTCTAACTTGTGTCTCGGTTTACGATTCCTTAGATGCTTTGGAGCATCAGTGGAAGGATCTAGCGAATCTGGCAGTGGAATCGAATTGGCCTACGACTGAAGCTGCTCGAGATCGGCTATTTCATCGCATGCTGAAAGATCAAGCAACGTTGGATGATCATGACCTACAACTTTCTCTAGTAAAGAATGAGCGCTACGAAGCGTTAGTAGCTTCGTATTGGAACGCACAGCGATATTACAGTGCACACACTGACGATGGATTAAAAGCTGAAGAAGAGCAAGAGGACCGATAGAAAATCAATTAGTAAGGGGCATCGTAATGACTTTTTTCTTTGGGATGAAGACCGATTGTTCATCGACTTGTTACCTCATCGACCAGGACACCTTGTTGCTCTTTAACGCTGTTTTCACATATGCAAATTACTGCTGAGGCTTTGTTGCGCACATGATGTAGTTGATATCAGTGCACGTCGGATGAATACGCCAGCTGCGGAATATGGGATCGCCAACAATTCCTGACACGTCCTTGACAGCGAGTCCGTCCTGCCTCAACACAATTTCGATCTCACTAGGCGTTACAAACTTGTTCCAATCATGCGTCCCTGAAATTCGATCAAAACGCAGGAAGTAAAGTGATCTATCACGACTGACTCATCAGCAGGGGCGACATACCTGGAGGAACAATTTGCAGCACATATTCTGCGGCTCCAATGGCAAGGGCTGCGGACAGCGCCGTGCGGTTGATCGACGACATGAAGAGTAGACCACCCGGCTTAACAAAAACGTGTTTCTTTCAGTAAACCAGCATGCCAACATCACTTTCCTTCGGTTAACTCACCTTGACCAGTGGCGTGAGCGAGTGTAAGAACGCTGACACGTCGGATACATGTTCAATAACCTCCAGCGAGCACACCACATCAAATTGTTCTCCTTGTTCCACCAAATCGTCTACAATTCCCACACAAAAAGCATCAGCATCTAGCATTTAACAACAACCTAAAAGATGACAGGGCCAGCTCACCAGATGTGCAGCAGCGGTAGTCGATGCTGCTTGTATAGCGACTCAGCGCCGCATGTTGCTTGGCTGCCGCAATGTTGTCCACGCCAGGATCAACAGACACCATAGTACCGCCAATACGACACAGAGCCTCGGATAGGATACCGCCACCGCAGCCGATATCTGCCACGCGCAGACCTTGCAGCGGCGTGGGATCGTCCTCACTCGCGCGACCAAAGTGCTCGATCACGTGACTGCGGATGTACTTAACGCGCACGGGGTTAATCTGATGGAGAGGGCCCACACCCGTCGTACTCTTGGGCGCCCACCAGTCTCTGCACCACAATAAAGACACAATAAAGAAGCTTAGAGAGTGACAGTATTCGTTGCAAGTGCCAGACGTACGAGGATGCCGCGTTGAACTTGCGCACTTCGTCCTCCACCACAGTGGACAGCGCGCGGCCGCTACGCAGCGGTAGCGAAGCTCGCGTTACCTTGGCCAGCATCATCTTATGAAAAGTGTCCTCGACTCTTTATTTCCGTATCTTTTCTTTTGGTACTGCACAAAGTGCGTTTATTTTGTGTACGACACATCCGTTTCCATTTTGCGCACTTGCGAATATGAACGGGGGCGGCGGACCCACGGATGCGGCCATGCAGCACAAGCGCGCGGCGGAGGCGAGCGACGAGGAGCGAATGGTTAAGCAGATGCGAACAGATAATCAGGCGAATGCGATGACCATGTTTGATGACGCGCAGCAACAGAGCGGACTCTTCTTCATGGGCTCGCAGCCGCTGGCCATATCCACTCAGATGTCGAGCGTCCCGACGACACAGGAGCAGCACATGCAGATGCAGATGCAGCAACGTCAGCAGCAACAACAGTTTGCAGCGGCGATGGCTGGTAGGATTGCTGGACTTTGGATGTTACCATCGGGTGATGGTTTTAAGCTAATTTTTTATTTTTCTGTTCATATTTTTGCTAGCACGACGCAATGTAAACCAGCAACAACAAGAAAATACGACGATGATGGGACAGGAGACTGCTCCTACATTCATGGGACAGGATGCTATGAAGTTGGAGCAAGGGAATCCTGGTGCAAACCTTAACGTGGCGTCGTTGCTAGGAAACCAGGCTATGAACTTTCAGACATCACCTGTGCAACCGGAGCAAATTGCAGTACCTCCAGTTGAGATGGAGAACCTTTTACAACATGTAGGCCTGGATAACGGCACTGGAGCTGCGCCTGTTGCAGCAGAAGTGCAAGTCAAAAACGAAGAGCCATGCTATATATGTGGCAAGAAGGGCGGCATCTTTACATGCAATGGTGGCTGTGGTCTCCAGGCACATCCTGTATGCATAGGCGAGGAAGCAATTTTCCCTTTTGTTGGTACGATCATGTTTTATAGGTACAAACTGTGAAGGAGGAACTTAATTTACTATGTAAATGCACAGTCGGACAGCTTTGCGGAAGTTGTTTCATCTTGCAGCAGAATCGCGCTTCACCAGAAGATCTGACGAAAGGTGGACCAAATGCGTTATCGGTAGGTGGATTTGTACAGCAGGAATGCAAAACATTGGCAATTTACTTTTTATTGTACTACTGTATGGCAGGTTCGAAGAGCGATTTTGTGTGTGAACTTAGAGACGAATAGCAATATGAACTTTGACAAGTTTGGTCATTTAGCGTCTTTGCGACTGGGAGAAATCGGTTCCGTACGTCCATGCCTTACCCGAAAGTGCATATTTGAATGTTAGAAACTGAACAGCTAATTTCTTAAAACAGATTGCAGGATATCCTATCAAGCCGTTCGCTGAGAAGTTTGTCGAGCCCTATTTACAAGTAAGTGCTGCATTGCTATCATTGAAAACAAGTTTAAACTCGGCAAGGTTTGTTTCAAGACGCTAACTATTTTTTTATAGCGCTGGGTACGTGAGAAGCTCACTACTGCAGACAAGTGGATGCTGAACGTGCGTGAAGTGTTCACAGTGATGATTGGACTTTACAGGTACTGAAAGTTATGCCTCACCAATAACTTGAAACTGAAAGATGGACTAACTTACTAATGTGTTGCATAATCTCTTCTAGCTTAAAGCGAGCTTGTATTGCACATGGACTGCACGCCAAAGTAATCGACCTCATGAAGTCTCGCAAGTTTACAGTGATGGACTACTTCGGATGGCATCCTGCTATCGAAGGACCACATGCGCGGTGTTCGAGTCTGTGTGCGATGTGTGGGATTCGCAACGCGCCCGAGGCTGACGTATGTTCACGCTGCAAGTACAAACTCGTATTTCCGACGGTGTTCACGAAGTATATTAGCACTCTTCTCGCTGCTTTCTACGCTGGTAAGTTTTGCTGCTCCGTTTCTAGATATGCAGACACTCGGATCTATTATCACTATCAGAGCCTCTAATATGTTGTGATTACTACGTACTCTTTGCAGAAGAAGTTGGAATCCCGCTTGGAGCGTCAACACTGGAAGTTTTTGCTCACACAAACACCGTTCGTGCCCTTTATAAGGGGCTTCGGCCATTTGATGCTAATGGTGTGGAGTGGAATTCGTTTACAGACCAGTTAAGTGACCTCCTACTATTATATTTGTTTCTTGGGAATGTGCTGGAAATCTAACATCATTTTGTGAACTCTGGCCAATGTTATCTACAGATTGCGAATGATTTTTGGTTTCTTAGACATTATGAGCAACTTTGGCACGCTGCAGCTCAACCCAGATCTGTTCGTCCCAGAGATTAACGTCATCTTCAACGCGGCATACGTGAATCAAGCAATGATAAACAACGAGTTCGAGGTCGTGGGGAAGTTTCTCCAGTGTATGAAGCTTTTTGGCCGAGCTTTGAGCACGGCGAACGAGAACATGATTATGTCTTGTGAGCGTTACTTGCTGTTCAAGCACCTCCCTAATGGGAGCTGGTGCAAGATAAATGGATCTACCGTGGACCAGTACAAGGCAACAGTCACCTGTTCGAAAGCACTTTTAACTCCCGAATTCCGAGGATATGGCCCCATTTCACATGACTTCCAACGTCTCCTGGAGAAATGGGCACGAAATGCTGGTCCTAAACTCCCCTCAGCTGCGACAGTAGGTAAACAGATATCAGAGACGGGAAATCTCAAACTGCTTGCATCCGGAGCGACCGTGAAGACGACTACTCAGGCCAAGTTTAAACGTCTTGAGGCGATGTACAAGCGACAAGTTGCTCCCAAGGGTGGCAATGCCTCGTTGGAATCTTTGATGACCGTGAGGATGAAGCAACTTATGAAGCATAAGAAACTCGAATCCAAAGCGACACCGCGACATAACCAGATTGTTAAAGAGGAGACCGGTTTGGTGGATGACCAAGATGGCATAAAGGAAGAAGGCAACCCTGCCGAAAGCTGCGTAACATCTTTTAAAGATGAGCTGGTGTTGACTAAGAAAGAGGATGGATTTGCTGACGGTACGACAGACTCGGAGGAGGTCAAATCCGAGCATCCGACGACAGGCGAAACGGCTAGTGCAGACGACGATATGCTTACAAACATGAGTCTTCACGAGGACCTGGAGATCTTCGACGGCTTACAATTTGAGGACGGTGGAGGAATTATTGACATGAGTTTTCACTCTCTGGGACCTTCTGAAGAAGTTGATGACGCTGGAGAAGAGAACGCGGAGGACGCCGACGGCACAGATGCAGCAGGTCAGGATGAGGAGGATGAAACAATGGGCGACCATTTATATGATGATGACGAGGATGAAAACGAGGATAGCAGTAGTCATATCGCTGATGGGGACGCGGAGACTGCGACTGAGCAACAAAGTGAGGAACTTTACCCTCCGCCTTCCGAGGAAATGATCGCTTCAGATTTTCCTGCAGAAGTTTAAATGCACCTGGGCTGGAATAGTACAAAATCCAACGTGGCTCACAGCAACCCGACGATTTGACCGAAGTCTTTCTCGCCTGGTTTCCTATACGTAATGGGAGTCTGGGCTCTCTGGCGACTTTCGGCAACTTCTTCGTCACTCAACTCTAGAAATGAGCGTAAGCCTTCCCAAGCTGCTCGAGACTAAGATGGATACTTTGTCAGTACACACCAGGAGTGCTCAAATGCAGTAGGAAGCACAATCCTACCTGAACATGGTAATCCAGTTCTAAATTCGCTAAAGACAGCAAAGCTGTCTTTAGGTTTGACGTCTTCCCAGTGTCCATGCGTCTAGTTTCAACCTTTAAACTGCTCGCGATGAATTGAACTTGCTCTTTGGCTTGATTCATGCGATCTTCCGCCTGTATTAAACGAGTAAGTCAGAATCTATATGTAGCAGATACATGCATGAAGCCCAAGCCAGATTAACGTACTGATGCCATTTTCTGCTCAGCTCTCATGGCAGACGCCGCTGCACCGCTACTTGCACGTGCAGCAGCAAACCGCTCTTTGTTGCGCTGCATGCTCGCACTCGCTTGCTGAACCTCGTGAATTGCAGATTCTCGGTTATTCATCACAGTCTGCAGCGAAGATACACGCAAAACAATGAATATGCCAGTTTTTTTACTGAATCGTCATGTAAGATATCGAACCTTCACTGCGTCCACTTTGCCTGCCTGATATCTCACAATCGACACATACATCGATAGCAGCTTGTCCAGCTATGAACAACAACGTAGTAAAATTTAGTCTTATACTTCGAAGTACACCAAATGCTCTTTAATTAAGTACACATACCTGGTCCTGGTAGATGTTTGATACCGTCTCAAAGTGATCTCCAGCGACCTATAAGACGATCAGCGAGCAAAGTCACAAATATTTTTAATTAAGTGGACCCACAGACGTACTCCATATACGCAAAATAAGCACACCTCAGCCAGTTGCTTCATCTCTGGATCTTTCTTTTCATGCTCTGACAAGGCAGACAAGTAGCTACCAAATCGCGACGTCTCGTACCCTTCACTGCGCTGAGCGGCGTAGACAATATCGGAGCATCGCGTAACCTCACGAATGCGCTTTTCGTATTCATCTATATGCTGCCCAATCTGCGCTCACAAAAATAATTAGCAGCCCATAGCATTAGCAACAAACTAAAGAACAAACCGAACTCACTCTTGCGTAGTCGTCGTCGGTCTTGATCTCCACTTGCTGTACGTTGGAGGATAAAAACACCCCGTCTTTCAAGGAGCTCCATAAAGAACTTACAGAAGCCGGTGACGGAACGTATGTTGCCGCAATAGATGCCACCTTCAAAAGCTCTTTCCCGGCAATCAGTCCCTATAAAGACGAGAACAATTCAGTACTATTGGATCAGAATTAAACCCACGAATTCAATCACAAACCTCAGTACTAGCAGTAAGAACAATCTGTAACTCCAGCGTCTGTGATAATTTCTCATGACTGCACACCTCGTTCTACGCCCAGGCAAACAATCAATCAGAAAAGTATTGCAGTCGTCTGCACAGAAAATACTTTCGACGTACAATGAAGTGCTCTAGGGCTTGGCGCCGCTCTTCAACGAACGTCGCATCCATATTTCCAGTCCAGCGCTTCTCGGGTAAAGGTGGTATGATGGTGCCTATGAAACGGGTCAATCACTTGTTGTAAAACGAATGGAAAGTGCAACATTTACCTCGAAAATGCATCAGTAGCCGCTGGTGTAGCCATTCCAAGTCACTAAACCGTCGCTTCACTTGTGCAGTAGTACACGGGAAGTGCATACAGTTCGTCTGTAATCGCTAAATCAGTGACGGATTTAAATCCTAGAATAAGCCTTTTTGAGAGCCTTACCTTCGTAGACATCACGTACTGCGTATAGCGCGAGTACCCTGACCCAACTACGACAGGTGTACTCACCGATACCACAAAGGACCGTTCAAAATCCGGAGCCGCCTCCTCCAGAAGCTGCAAACCCCAGTTATTATCCCGTCCCGCTTGAAATCATTTAGCACAGACCATTAATAAAACGCTTACCACATTGTCCACTGGTTGCTCAAGCTGGAAATCGGCCAGCGGCAGGGTTTCACCCGAGTAAAGACTCTGCATCTGGCACTTCCCAGTACTCTGTACCAGCGCTACGAGCTTCATGGCTACAAACCAGCAGTCTTTGTTGAGTTTTTCCTGTGATTTTCCCCCACTCGCAAGTCGCCAGATCTACATTTAAACGTCAGCTCACTCTTCTTCATTAACACATTACAATTAATTATCTACGCTGTGAACCTCTCGGTTAGCATCGTTCATCAACCGCGCACGTCGAATAAACGCCGCTCCCTCTGTGCCTCCAACGTACCCATCTGCATCGGTATCCACCTACAGCAATCCAATTATACACAAAAAGTGAAAAAATAGCTTTAAATATGAATTATTACAGCAACGCAACAAAATACAATTTCACGCGTACGATATGGAAGAGGCGAGAGTAAAGAACACCTTCCTCGCTGTGGAACTTGATGGGCCCGTTGACGAACGCGATGTTGAACTCGCCGCCGCCTGTCGACGAGCGCCCCATGCCCAGCATCTCGAAAAATGTTCTTTTCCTATTCTTAACCGCTTTTCAGAATGTGTACCCAGGGGTACACAAGACCAACTTCAAGGTTACGTGCTGGTTACATCTCGCCCAGTTCGGATTTGGCGCCCAAGCGACATGCGCAGCAACGTCCGTAATGTGACGCTCGGCAGCTCGCGCCACCGCCTCGGACCCGCAATTGACGTGGGCTTTGCCGGTACACCAGCCAATGAGCGCCGCTTCAATAAGAAACGCGGGTCTCGTCAGCGCATGCGAATCTCGAAAGAGTGAGACGACATTATAAGCAATTATTTTAGGTTTTAGATCATTTCTGACGTTGAACATGCAATAAGTAGATCAATGAACCGCCTGGTGATGGACTACTTAGTGGGCAAGGGCTACAGAGAAGTAGCGGAAGCTTTTTGGCGCGACTCGGGCACTAAACGTGAGTAGCCTTTTCGTCTTTTCCGTGTTGAAGCAGCTTCAACTTGACTGACGATTAGGTTGTTGTTTGAATAGCACAAGTGGACTTGCAGTCGGTGCAGGAGCGTATGAGCGTCCAACAGCTGCTTCTGAAGGGTCAAGTCCAGAAGGCACGTGGTAAACTTGCCAGTTTGGACCCAGAGCTGCTAGAGAAAAACAGCGGCATGGACTTCTTGCTAGCCAAGCAAGAGCTCATCGAGTTGATTAAGGCTCACAATATTGAAGAGGCTCTACAATTTGCCATCAAGAACCTTGCACCGTTCGGTCAGAAGAGTGTGAGTTGTGCGAGACAGGGATGACTGGGAATTGTTTGAGTAGTAATTTGACTTGTGTTTGTTGTTGAGCAGCCTCAATTTCTTCACGAGATTGAACGGACCATGTCCGTCATTGCCTTCAAAAATCCATCGGAATCTCCGCTCGGGCATCTGCTAGAACAAGCTCAGCGTCGTCGAGTCGCCGATGAAGTTAATTCTGCTATTTTGCGGAGTCAAAAGCAAGAGCTAGGTGGGTATCGGCTCGGTTATTTCAAGCATAGTATTGTAGTGCTCACACTATCGTGTACTTCATGGCTTTATATCACTGTAGAGCCAATGCTACCGACGATGGTGCAGCAATTCCATTACATGGAGGATCAACTGGAAGCCAAACTCAACCGACGCTCGGAAGGCATTCGCGTTGAAGACTTGACGCGCTAAGTGAGTGCTTTTGACGGTAGAAAATTCTACCAGGACTCCTTGGTGTTTGGTGTCTCTTGATTCGCGCACACCATCGCTCCATTTTCGTTCCGTTTTCAGATTTGTAATTGCATGATGTACTCCAGTGTGGTCAAACCGCTCTGAAAATCCTCAAACACAAAAATAATTTATAGTTGCACTACATCGTCGCCACTTGGGTCTTCTTCGTATAATTCCTCGATCACCAGCAATCGCTTTGTAAGTGGTCCAGCGCGATACGGGAACAATTCTGCACTAACAAGACGATCGATCTCCAGTCGCAACCGAATAAGCACGCTCATTACTTGATCCAACCGACCGTCACTCTGTAGTCGCTGCTTGCTCGCAATCCAGGATTCGTTTAGATGTCGAAGGTATCTCATAATGTATTCGAGCATTTTGGTTTCTGAGAATTATACACTTTGATTAGAATATGGCATGCATTACAGTACGTTCGCAATTCGTACCGTTTGAAACGAGGAGATCCAACACCACTAAGTGATCTCGTCCAATTGTATCGACGAAATCGGCAAAAAGTAAGTTGGGGTCATACCTGGATGCAAAATGAGCTAGATATCCAGACACCTTGCTCCCAGTATTGGCAAGAATCAGCACTCGGGTCAGCCTGTTCAGTACTTCAATCATCACGTCGTCTTGCTCAGAGAGTACAGCGAAAAGCTGTTGTCGGTGTGGTAGTTCGAGATCTTTCCAAGTGGATTCCCCGCTCGCCAGGTTTATTACTACCTGGGAAGTGTCAGTATCATTCGTTGTCCCTGTCGACACAGCTTCGACGATTGCGACCCCTATGCAGCTTAAGCATAGGAACCACTGTTGTAAGAATGGATAGCGGCTTGACTGGCCAATAAATGCCTCTTGACTGGCCACATTAGAAGGATCATTGCTGTTGAGTTGTCGTAGTGCTTTGGACGTGCAAGAAGATTGAAGTAGCCACGCCAAGCATACATCGAGCCATTGTGGGTACATTAGTTCCACACCACCTTCCTCTTTCCAGGACGCCATCAACTCTTGAAAATTAACCAGAAGAGTTAGGACTGCACAGGACACAAATGTCGGTTGCGAGGTGTAATCCATCACCACAAAGTCAGTTTTCATCAGCATTATCATCAGCTTGCTCAAAGCCACAAGCTGAAAAAAGTCCACGTCGTGACAACACTTTAATAAATCACTCAAAAACACGAAAGCCTCGTATTGGTCCGAGAACGACGCCATCTCTGAACATTCATCTCCACTTTCAGAACTGACTATAGGCACGAGCACGTTGCACATCATCGTTTCCACTTGCTGCATATTATTCAGCACTGCTTCCAAATAGGGATATGTCACCCGTTCCGAGTCGTCATGATCATCCCCACTGTCACCTCCTCGAGCTGCTTCTGTCGTGAGGAGCTGCCGCAGCAACTGGAACCGGAACCCGCTAGTTTCTAGTCTTATAATCCTGGTTGAACACATCATGATACATCTGCAAAAATGATTGAATTAGCATTATTCTACTGATATTGTAAGTACATTACGTACTTCACAACCTCATTGACACACTGCGTATCCTCTATTATATCAGCTCCCACAAGGAAATTCCTAAGCTTTTCTTTCGCAGCATACGCCACCAGTACATCCTCATGAATAAGAAGGCTTAGAAGCGTCCTGAACTCTGCACTAGACGTCCCATTCCACCCTTGAGTAGCGGCAATGTTGCGGATCGCCAAGCTCCAGTCCATTCAACGGATTAAAATATATGACTACAACCTCGTAGTCAAAATATGATCATTTTGACTACCAAATATCTTGAAGAGCTGCCGATATTGACTACTAAATATGATAAACATGATGGAGGGGACGGACTCGGACGCCGAGTTCGCGGCCAGAGGCGCCAAGACGCCGCACTGGCCAGGCGCAGCGTCATCAGCAAGTCCATGCGCGCCATGATGACGAGCAGTGGACTCCGCAGCGGCCGTCTGGAGGCCTCAAGCGGCCAAGAGACTGGCGCGGAGCTCTTTGCTGACGCTGTTGCTCGCAAGGACAAATAGAAGATGCTGGACGCTCTGGCAAAATACCCAAATATTCTGCGCAGAAGTGACGAGGTGGGAAGCTACTTTGGTAGAGGAGAAGGAAGTCTGTCACAGACTTTTCATAATTGTTGTTGTTTGGTGTACTATTAGGACGGCTGGATGACATTGTGTGCGCTGCGACCGAACTACCGATACGTCGATGTAATGAACATGATGACCAATACACACCCGGAGGAAGATCAATGTGTTGACCATGTATTGTGTGAATACTGCTGTACGCTGAGAAATTATCGTTCAGCTTGGAAGTTCAATACTAAAACTTCCTCGTGCAGGTATACGGTGCTGTAGCAGACAATTTCTTGTCCAATGCGCTCGCACAGGCCACTGGAAGTGATCCTCCATCCAACTTCCCAACAGATGCGGCCAAACTTCGTCGAGAAAACCTAGTGCAGCTTCTAAAAACTCAATTGCAGCACTCAGTGCTGGCTCACGGATGTGTCCAGAAGTGGGTCAACAGTTCTCCACCCACTCAACTGACAGCGTCCCAGTCAACGAAACCCGACGAGGATGGCGTCAACAAACTGATGTCAACAAAATCTGGCAGCAACCAAGGTGGCGACTACACATCATTCCTCCAAAAATGGCTACATTTACCCACTTCAACATTCATAACAGTGACCTGTCACAATTTGACTGACAAAAAATAAATTTGTTTTCGAATCGCAATAATGGCGCGAGTAGCATCGGGAGGTTCGCGCGCCGTGGAGACGTTCCTGCGTAACTTCGAGGGCGAAAAAAGCCGCTACCAAGAGATACTTGAAATTACCCTCTGCTATGGTGTGCAGTGTCTCGCTCGCACTTTCTCACTCAAGGGAATTAGTTCCAATGAGCTGCGAACCATCACAGGTACGATTAATAGGGCAAATTTGAAGTTTTTCGAAGTGGTATGAACCTCTTGCTGCAGGATACGACGAAGCAAAGACAAAAGACTTTTACGTACGCAATGCATCACGACTGATCGGTAAAGAAGAAGGAGTAATGCAGCGCTCCCCTGTGGAATTACGGACCAAGCCATCGCACTCGTGGAGGGACGGAGAAATGGAGATGTCCGACTTTCCAGAACCTGCAGCTGCAGTAAACAATGATTTTCATTCTGCTATGGGGAAGAGTTCTGGGGGTTTAGGGGGTGGGAGGGACGCTTTGTACTCGCTTCCGCCTGCTTTTGATGAACTCGACTACCACACCAAGTTACTTGGCAAACCGATGGTGGATTTGGCGTGGAAAATCTTCACTGGGAGGGAGAAGTCGCAAATTAACAGCATGAACGAGTTGGAGGAGAAGTTTCTTCGTGTGGAGCAGCGGAAGGAGGTTGCAACAATGCCAGCGCTAGAGTTCCCAGTGGCATCGTTTGCTGAATTCTTAGGTGCGTATGTGGCAGAATGCGTGCGTCACGCACAGCCAATGAAACCATCAGTTGATGAAGAAGTGGCAAAAGAAAACACTGACAGTAGCATGGAGGAAACCATTTACGGGCGAACAGACACTGGTGTAAGTCCTCGCGAACCCACAGCGAGAGCTGGAAACGTGCGAAATGCTCGCAATTCACGTGCAGCCATGGGGAATACAACATCAGCGCAGCCAGGAACGGAGAGGATGCGGCGTTCTCTGCATCCTCAACCCCAGCAGCAACCGCATCAGATTCCCCGTTCACTTCAACATGTGCAGTCTAAGCTTCGGCCAGACCTGGATGCTCGCCGGCAAAAGATTTTGCGCGTAAAGAAGACACAATCACAAAGAATGGCAGAAAGCTTAGCACGTGCTCGATTGGCTGAGTATGACGCACGAAAAGAGTTGCTGGATGTACGAGATCGAAGTCTTGGTCCAAAGAAAATGCCCATCGGTGACATAGCAACAGGTAGGTTGCATCTTTAGAGGAGCAAACTAGTTAATGGGAGGACCTCATTGCGCTTTGATTGATTTACAGGTGCTGCGGCGTTGGAAATTGCTGATGGCTTTATGAAGAGCCCTCTTATGGATACGTTTGGTCGTGGTGAAGTGCCTGGACCAATTACACAGTGAGTTTGTTACTAATGTCATTTTAACGCTGCCTCGATTTATCGCTGCCTAACAAGTCAACATAGCGATCCTATCCAGCAGCGTCCAGCTCAGAAAGATCACCTAAAAGAGGAACTGTACGGCACAGCGGCATTGGACAGCTCGTTTCTTGGATGCAAACCTGCACTGGAGCCCCGACGACGATCGGATACCCGACCAAAGCAGCCTAAGCGACGTACGAATGACGTGTTTCTGTTATCAGATGAGAACTAATGTGCTGTGTTTTCTCACGTAGACTACAACGGTTGGCTTGGCGATTTCGGACCGCTTCACACGAAAACGGTTCGACCGGAGTGGAATGAACAGGAGGACGAGGTCGATCATTTGGAGCCACGTACGTATCAGCGATCAAAGCCAAGCTCACCAATTTTGGTCGTCTGACGATGGCTGGTAATTTAACTGCAGGTATCGGAGGCACCAAGTTTGAGTGGAATTTCGAGCAGTACGTGGACACGCTGGGATGATCTTTGAATTATTATGGCAAAATTTAACGCTTCTTTGGTTGCGATTAGTCTCCCTGGTGGAAGCCATGAATCTGTAAATCACTCTAAGAGGTTTGATGGAGTTGCCAACGAAAACGATGAGTTCGATGATGACTTGAGCGTGAACTCGGACCCTGTATTCCACTGGCTTAAAGGCGCCGTTTAAACTTAACAAGATCTATCTTACTACCCGAAATGCCACAGCTACATTCAGCAGCGAGTAGATGAAGTAATAGATCATGAGAACCTTGCCATACCATGCTGGGCAGCGGTACTTGTGATGGCGAAACACCAATAGCGATGATGTAAGGGACACGAAGAGAAAACCAAGCGAGATCCAAGCATGAATATCCAGTGATAGATCCTCGCTACGTCCGCACACGAACGCATACGCCATGGGCAGTCCCAACCCAAGAAGAATATTGAACACGAGCCCACCAAAACAACCAGCGATGGCCATTTGAGGGAACCCTGCTCGAGCCACGGAGACATCAGTGATTAAATCACCCACGGAGTTTCCCCAAGCAAGGACAGTCAGACCCAGCAAACTGTTGCTAGCATGGGTAATATAACCCACGGCTACCAAAAGTGCCATCAGCTCAGTTGCTACAGCATAAATCCAGCACACACACGCTACAAAAGCCAGGGAAAGAAGTAAACTTGACGCCTTTAGAGATCGTGGCGCGTGCGAACGGTGTGTGACGAAGGACACAATACCACTTACGCAGCCACCCACCACCGCAATAGCTTGCCACAGGAGCACGTGATGTGAGTATCTGCCGCCGCTTATATCAACATTAGCGTATCCACTTGTCAGCGCAATTAACATGGGAACAGTAATAGGCGATAGGCAAGCCTTAGGCCGCGACCAGGATTCTTCATCGAAAAGTGGCACTGTAATGTCGCGAGCGAGAACAAGAGCTGCTTGTGGAATGCACAGCACCTTCACAAGGAAAGGCTTGTCACTTTTGAACACTCGAATGACGCGGCGCTTGAGCCGCCATCTCCAACGAAGGTGCTGCTGCCATTCTGGAATAGTCAGCTCATCGTCGTTATCTTTATCTCGCTCACTATCAGAAATTAGCGGTGAAGATAACGACTCTTCTTCTTCGAGGTCGAAATGATCATTAAAAACTCGACTTGAAAACCGGAGACCTTCTACTTCACTGGGTGAAGCCATCTCAAACGGTTGAAGTGCCACTTCTTTCGTCTGATCATCCTTCACAGTCTCGATATCCACTTCAGCTTCTGACTTTGTGATGAAGGCATACTTGTGTTCTTTCTGCTGCACTCTCTTAGAATGATTGTTTGTTGGCGAAAGGGCATGCCAGAAGGCCGAAATCATCAGCGGCGTCTTGCCCAAGGATTTACCATCGTGAATTTTATCAACAGCTCTGTATCTCGCCACACAAGCTGGGAACACCACACTGGCCACATAAACTCCGTACGTGGCCAAGAACATAAGAGCAGCAGCCGCAGTATCTCTTAAGTCACCTCCTCTACTGCTCATAGCCAGCAGCAAAAATAACAGCAGCGAAGCGATTAATGCCCCTACGTCTCTAACAAAGGCCCAGCGCTGCACCTGCACAGCACTTGCCACTGCCACGCCGCCAACCACTACTGTAGAGACGAACATGGCTCCTCCCAGCAACTCATTGACTCCCGTCTCCCCTACACCGGAACTATAGGCCGCAATAGCTGAGAAAACATCAGGAGCTCCGTTTCCGAAGGCCAGGAAGGTGACGCCTGCCACGTCGTGAGGAACCCGCAGCCGGTCGCTAAGACTCGCGAGAGTGGGCGAAAAGTATCCGTCAGCCGTACTGCCCACTTGTAAAGTGTAATAAACCGAGCGTTAGAGCGACAAGGTGATTCAAATACGAGGTTTACAGGGGAGACGCACGGAAGTAGAAGAGAGCAGCGAGCCAGAGGAGGAGCAGGGAAAACGAGAGGAACGGCAGACCCGATAGTGCACAGTAGTGGATGTGCACGTAGTCAATACCTAGGGGACCCAGTGTCATATTCGCTACGAACGGATTGGCATCGCATGCCGCCGACAGCGACAGTGTCGAGAGCTCCATGTATCAGAATTCCTGATTCAGGTATTCTAAGCTTGAAGTGATTGAAAATATTAGTGCCTCCGTAATTTTTGTGCTCGATTTTTCTAATACCGGTACGGTTGGCATCTTGTCCCTATAAAGTGTGTCCCACACTATGTCTGCACTACATGTACTCTTGTAAGTAAGGTAACCCAATACGCAAAGATTTAAACCACCCCAAATTGGCAAATTGGGGCGGAATTCAAGTTACATGTATTTTACCCCTACCCTAATAACTTAAAATTTAAGTAATGTGAAATACGGTACGGGGAGTCGACTCTTAAATTTGGTATGCTTTTACAGATGTTTAAACAACAGAATGCCAACTTGCAGGTGCTGTAGGTTACGTATCCTAGCACTACCACACTGAATTTTGTGCGCATTAACCATTTCAACGCCGCAAATCAGACGGCATTTAAAAAAACTTTCTCTTGATAACGTTGCCAAGTCCAAGAAAACGCCTGCCGAGGCCCAGCATGCGACCGCTGATCCCGAGCCGTGAAACGCCAAGAAGACCCGCAGCAAGACGCCCGAAGCGGGAAAGGCAACACCCAAAGCGAAAAACCCCAAGCCGAAGGCCCAAGTGAAGAAACCCCCGGTCATGAAGGCCAAAGGCTTCAAGCCCAAGTCGTACGAGGCCGCCAATGCTGCACGGCATAATGATCCCGAGCCCCGGGATCCGGCAAAGTCGGACAGCGACACCGGAGAACCTGTCGACTTCGGCAAGCAGACGATCCACGCGTCAGACGAGGATTCCGACTTCCTCGAGGTGAAGCTGCCGGTCAACACCGTCACGAAGAAGAAGGTCGAAACGAACCCGAGCGGAGAGAAAGGCGCCGCCTCTCCGGTACCCGAAGGGTCTACCAAGAAGCCGTCCAACGAATCCGCCCCGGAGGCGCTGAAGCGCACACGAGCCGCGCGCGAGGCCGAGAGTGCCGTCGACGATGTCGAGGAAGTCGACTTCGAAGAGTCTGAAGACGAAGAGAAGTCCGAATCGACCATTCCACAGCTCACAGAGCAACAGCGAGCTCTGCATCCTGGCAGTCCGGCCACACCTCGCAGCCAAGCTTCCGTCGCGAGTGAGAAGAGCAAGGGAAACGCCTCGCGAGAGGCCCTGATTTACGGAAAGGATGCTGCCCCAGCCGCACAGGCCACCCCTCCACCAATGACTATGATAGTCACCCACGCGGATGAGGAGGAGGGTGTTGACCTCAGTAAACTCCATCCTGAAAGCTGACGGCAGGTAACTGAACGACCTGACCTTCCTCGAGCTTCCGTGGAACGGAGTCCCCGTCGCAAGCGAGAGCATGAGTCGATGGCTCCCCGTACGCGAGAACAGCTATTAACGTGCAAGGTGTGAACCCTAAGAGACTACGCCTCTTATCTGAAGCTCAGCCGCCAACCTGGCAGACCCGCACCAAGCTGTGAGGAGTGCCCATAGTCCTCGACGAGGATATGCCGACTCTTCGTGCTGACTTCGACTACCAATTCGAGGGATGGCTCCAACGCCTGGGGTATCCCATTCCCGAGTTCTGGAGGTCGTCGCATCGACTGGACTGGCTGGCTCTACGAATTCGAATTAGCTTTCGCGCCGAGAAGCTGGTGGCCGATGGCAAATGGTATCAGTGTATGGACCCGAGATACCTTCCCACTCCACAAGATGTCCTCGAAGAGGTGATTGCAAAGGTACATAAATCATGACAGTCCCAGCCCATATAACCCAAAAGTGTTCTTGGGCAGGTAAGCGCCGACCGGCTCCGTGGGAGCGCCTATAAGCGGTCACGAGATCAGCGCAGTCCTTAACTAGGAGGCTTTCCGGTTCCCACGTATTCTCTCGGAGACCGGATAACCGCGCCACTTCACAAGAGCTGGTCGGCGCCCCCGCGCCTACGTTGATCCATCAACGTCTCCACGTGGAAACGAAGCTCACCATCATTACCCCTTAGAGGTGGAGGAGGACGGAGAGGTCTACGACCTGACAACGCGCTACTCACGATCTTTGAGAGCGGAGCCCGATCGTCTGTCAGATGCGGTGGCGACTTGCCAGAGGCTGATCGACGAGCAGAGTACGTCTCTGGTCGTGATGCACGTACGTCAGCAGGAGGAAGAACGACGCTCGTTGGAGACAGTGCGCTTGGCACGGAAGGCGACTGAAGGAGTGGACGAACTGCGCCGGTCTGTCCGGGACCTGACCGAGGCCGAACTTCGCCATGCTCACTCTGTGAGTGAAGTCCAACGCGAGATGGGGGTGCACCATCGCGGCTGGGACCAATCGTTCCAGGAACATACAGGGTGGATTCGAGATCTGTACGATCAAGTGAAGCGCTTGGAACGACAAGTTGCCCAGCAACCGGTGGCGTCTCGCCCCCAAGAGGAGCCTGCTCGGGCTGCAACGCCGGCTGTGGCGTTGTAAAGCGAGGAGATGATGTCGCGTATGCTGCTGAACGCCCCGCGGCAAGTAGCGGATCCTCGGACGGCACCCCAGGGAGATCCCCCTCATGGTAAGTCTTAAGCATGCCAACGTAAAAGGTGGGATGGGTAGCCATAGCCGACGGCAAGTCGAGAGTGTAGGCGTTGCCATGGACGCCAATGTCCGTGCACGGACCGATGAAGCGTGGACGCAACTTGGTGCTGTCTGCAGAAGACACAGAGTCGATAGGTAGATTCTGGCATTAAGTAATACCAGATCTCCAATTTGGAACACTTGCATATTCTTACGCCCATGTCGGTCACTGTTCTCTTCCTGTACATCTTGTGCCGCTGTCATATCATCTCGAACGCGCATACGGATGGCTTCCCGGACTCTATGAAGGAAAGAAGGTTCCGTTTAACGGATGGGCGAACGCCCTTAAGACCTCTCAGGTCATCTCCCTCAATCCTTCCCACACCCAAATTGGAAACCGGAGGCAACGCCAAAGGTGTACGCGGATGGCGCAGGCCGTTTACGTAAAACGGCGTGAAGCCTGTGGACGCATGCACCGCATTGTTTATAGCAAACTCAACTTGAGCTAATTGCATGCTCCACTTTGTGGGATCTTCAACACAAACACCGCGCAAGATGTCCTCGAGGACGGGATTAACGCGCTCAGTCTGACCATCGGTTCCGCTGTGGACATATCCAATTTCGTACCGAGAAGTCGGAAGAGGTGTTGCCAAAAGTGAGACACAAAGCGAGGATCGCGGTCACTGACAAACGCCTCTGGGAGGCCGATGCCGAAATACATTGTCGATGAAGTGCTGGGCGGCTTGTGGAGAAGTAACACTGCGTTTGACGGCCACAAGCCGAACCATCTTGCTCAGACGGCACACAAATACCATCACGCCAGTGTGGCCTCGCCCATCGGGTGGTAAGTCAAAAATGAAGTCCATACTCACTGAGCGCCAACAGTCCGCGGGGACAGGCAAACTCATGAGCGGCGCAGCGGATGATGGAGAGGGTTTTACCCGCTGACATGCTTCGCACGTCTTGACGTAGGCGCGAACCCATTTGTACATGTATGGCCACCAGAAATCACGGGCCACAGACGTGTACGTCTTTTCGCGGCCCAAGTGACCACTATGGACTGTGTCATGCGCCTCGAAGAGGATGCGATGACGAATGCCCTCGTCGTTAGGGACGACAAGACGAGGTTCATCTCCGAGATCTACTTGGTAGTAGAGTAGTCCCTCAGCGAGGGTGAACCTGTGCAACTTGGACTGCTGACGGGCAGTGATCTGTGTCTTTGGGCCCGATCCGGTTCCTAAGACACTGACCAGATCTCTCAGATCATCGTCTTCGACGTAAGCTTCGCGGGATGAGCCCATGGAGCGGAGACTCGAGGAACACAGCGTGTGCCAGCTCATAGTCCGGTCTCCTAGAGAGTGCATCAGCCAGGATGTTCTGCTTTCCTGGCTTGTACTCCACCTTGAAGTTGTATTTCGCAAATAATGACAACCATCGCGCCATGCGCTGCGATAGGTGAGGCGACAAGGTCGCTGTCCTTAGCGAGGCATGATCTGTGTAGATCACGAAGGGTTTACTGCCTAGCAGATGAACTCGAAACTTAACCAGCGCGTACTTTATGACCAGAAGCTGTAGTTCTTCTCGGCGACTTTGAGTTGCCGAGATTGGAACGAAACCACTCGCTCCCTGCCTTCGGCATCCGTTTGCAGCAAGGCACAGACAATGTCAAAGTCCGAAGCGTCGCAGACGACACCAAACAGACGCTCTTCGTCTGGTGAAGACTGATTTTAATGGCCTCAAAGCCTGTTGGGCTTCGTCATTCCATGACCAGTCGGCCTCCTTCTTCAACAAGGTAGCCATGGGCCTGGCCAGTTCGGCATAATTGTCACTAATATTGTGTAAATAGTTTGCCTGGCCCAGCCACTTGCGCAAAAATCCCGCTAGGAAATAGGGACTGGCCAGTCGGAAATGGCCGTGATCTTTTCAGGATCCGCCTGAATACCCTCCTTGCTAAGGAAACATCCCAAAAAGGGAATCTCTTCGGCACCGAAGATATATTTGTGAATGTTGGCATAGAGACGATTCTCTCGCATGCACAACGAAACCTCGCGGAGGTGCACCAAGTGCATTTCGACATCCGTTTTACCTCCCTCAGCACGAAGATATCGTCACAGTACGTATGTACGAAGTGACGAAGAGGACGAATAGTAACCAGCCGGTTGAACGTTGCTGGAGCGTTGGAAAGCCCTTGGGGCATTATCCACCATTCCCATAACATCCCGCTGGGAGTACTTACTGCGCCGTAAGGGGAATATCTAATTCCCGCATCAACAATTTAACATCCCGCTGGGAGTACTTACTGCGCCGTAAGGGGAATATCTAATTCCCGCATCAACAATAGATAGTACCCGTCGACCATGTCGAGAGCACTGAACACTGTGCAGCCTGCCATGTTGGTTTGCAACACGTCCTTGCGAGGAATAGACGTAGACGCCGGAATGGTGGCCGCATTCAGTTTATTGAACGCATGAACCATGCGTCACTCCCCGTTGGGTTTTCGAACACAAAACCTCGGGGACGAATGCGGGGACTTTGACTCGCGCACCATGCCAGCGGCATGCTTCGCCGCGATGAAAACACCAATGATGTCATGACTTTGACTCGCGCACCATGCCAGCGGCATGCTTCGCCGCGATGAAAACACCAATGATGTCAATTTACTCCTTGGGGAGAGGCCATTGGCGCGTTGTGCAGTACTTGGTACCTGCTTCCAAGTCGATTTCGTGGCGGACACCGCGAGCAGGTGGCAGAATCGAGGGTGGGCCCTCTGACACCACATCTGCAAACTTCTTCAATAAGGCAAAGTATGGATCTGTCGGATCCTTGAGGATAGCAGCGCCATAACGTAGTTGTCTTCGCGAGACCCTCTCTTCTTCGAGAACGTCAGCGTCCATGCCGGACGTGCTGTTCAGTTCCACTGACTCTCCTTCACTATGGAGAAGGACAATGTCCTCATACTCTCCCTCCTTGAGCTCGTCAAGAAACTCAGTCTTCACTATGGAGAAGGACAATGTCCTCATACTCTTCCTCCTTGAGCTCGTCAAGAAACTCAGTGTAAGATAACTCCTCGAGCTCCAACAGAGTGGCCAAGGATGGCACTGGGGTGAGTTCTACCCCCGCGTGGCGGAGGCCGGTGATGGCATTAACTACCACGACTGTGGTCTTGTCTTCATGAGCTGTCTCAGCTCGAACGCTCTGCGTCGTGGGAGCCTCCGCTCGACCACCTTGTGATTTGCAGGAAACCTCCTCTGCTACATCTTCTGCGTGAGCTGCCTCAGCTCGAACGCTCTACGTCGTTGGAGCCTCCGCTCGACCACCTTGTGATATGGCAGGTAAGCTACTCTGCGACATCTTCTTCTGCGTGAGCTACCTCAGCCCAACGCTCTGCCTTGTGAGAGCCCCCGCTCGACCACCTTGTGATGTGCGGGAAACTTCCTCCGCGACATCTTCTTCTGCGTGAGCTGCC
>JAIKVB010000143.1:0-39812 GCA_024679045.1 Phytophthora brassicae | reverse complement strand
TACGTGCGTATTGGGTCGAGTATTTGCGCGAGCAGCTACGGGCTCATAACAGCGGAAACAAATATGCTCTCACAGCCCCAGACAGGATAAAGGTGTCTAAGTGGATTAACAAGGCATGGGAAGAGCTGACTAGAACGACCATTGCAAATGGTTACAAGAAGTCGTTTGGTCATCTGCTGGACGACGCTGATGTCGCAGCAGCAGATCTGATTCAAGTGCTATCGCGCCAGTGTGCCATCGACGAGAACATCGGCCAAGTCGAATCAGATGACGACATAGAGGTGGTCGAAGATGACAATGAATAATGAATAAATAGATATTTTTGTGTCAATTGTGCATTCTTTGTTTTCGGTATAAATACCGGTAAAGTACCAGAATCGGAGCCTCCCTTTTGAGCGGTGGTACAGTGTACCGGAGCCTGGGGTGTCTCCTATAAGCGGAGGAAGCCGGTAGGTCGTTTGGTTTTGATTTTTTCCGTCTCGATACTTTTGTTTGAATTAGTCTCATTTTAAAACACAGCTACATGTTGATCTGTATTGCATCTTACAGCGTGTAGACCGAGATGGTCTCCTTCAGAGTGTACGTCTGGCCAGCCGGGAGGACCTGCTTGACACTCACACGACCGGGCTCAACAGCCACCATGTGCATGTATTCCTCGTCAGCGAAGTCGTCCATGGTCTTGGCGCGTTCAGCCCACGGGTTCCACACCACGGCGTCCGTCTCCGTCTTGACTTTTGTCTTGATAGTCGGGCCAGTGATGAAGCCTGACTTCTCGACCGTCACGGTGCGATCGATGTTGTTGACACCCTTAATGGTAGCAGAGAGTGTGTTGGGGGCGTTGTTGTACACATTGTCCGTCTGCGAGGCGAAGTTGATGAACTCCCGCGTCTCCGTCTTGTTAACCTTAGCGACCTTGTCGTAGTAGTCGACGCCCTCCAGGCCATGCACCAGCACGCCATCGTTACGGGCGTCGTCCACATACAAGTAGGCGTGGAGGTCGATCTCCTTTTTGTCCGTGTTGTGAACGATGAGCGCCGTCTCGAGCTGGTTGGCGTACAGCTTGACCTGGTACTCAAGCTTGAACTCAACAGGCCACACCTCGCGGGTTGAATTGCTGGCAGCCATGGTGAACTTGGCAACGCTGGGCTTTTTCTCATCAGTAGAATCCGTGTGACTAGCCAGGGTCCAGTTCGTGACACGAGCGAAGCCGTGGCTGGGGAATCCCTTGGCGCTGCCGAAGTTCGGGAACACAACCGGAATTCCGCCACGGATCGGCTTCACGCCATCCATGAACGACTCATTCGACATGAACAGAATGTCGAGCTTCTTGTCCATGGCGGCGTGGAACGACTTGACGTGCGCTCCGAAGAGGAAGACCTCAGCGCTGGAGCCGACTGGGTGCGTTAGCTTAACAGTCTCAAGCTCAGCATTGGCGGACGCCAGCAGAGTGGACAACAGAGCGACAGTCTTGAAGATGAATGCGTTAACCATAGTGAAGCGTGAAGAAGTCGAGCTTGCTCAAGAGGAGATTAATTTCCGAATGATCTTTTTACTAAAGCGTCCGATGGAAGCTACGCAAAGGACAGACAAGCACGAGACCTTGCTTGTGACAAAGCATAAGCACTGATCACGGGATCTACCAATAGCAGTGATAGAACCATCGCTACGTACAATGAACATTTGCATGGGGTTGTCGGATCGCCATCAAGACTACTATCGGCTATCGGTACTGTACTATTAATAAAGGCACGTGTTACTGTGCCCAACTCAAGTGGTCACATAATGTTTTTAAGCTTCACGTTTGTATTAACTGCTCATCATGTCTCTTTTGCCCATCTTTCTTCAGGACCGATGTCATTGACGTCTAATGGCTTTGCTTCGCAAAGGCAGTCGCTGCGCTCCTGCGATAAAAAGATTCTAATACCTGGCGAGTACAGTGCTCGGCTCGCCGGAAAGCTCGGTGCTGGGCCCGCCTACGCAAATACCTCGCGGCCCTGCTTCGCGGGAACCCCGCGCGGGTTTGCTGTGGCTACGCACGCTCTCTTCCGTTGGCCCTTTTTTGTGTCTTTCACCCGCTCATTTCCAGTTGGGTACAGTAACACCTCTCATTAATAAATTAGGCTATTGAAGGGAGTTTACGGTAACGGCAACAAGCAAGATCCTCGGAAAGCAGGTGTGCACGACAGCTGGGAAAAAGTATGGTGGCAAACGCCTCAAGCCCGTGCTGGGACACGAAAGCATGTTCAAAAGCAGACGCCGGCAGGATACCTTCCGGCTTGTTTAACTTATCAAAGCACGATTCTCTGCTTGCGGTCGCATGTTGACGATTTTGTAAGGGGTCGTATCACTGCTGCGAAGACTAATTAATCGGCATTAGTGCGAACGACAGACAATGTTCCAAATTAACTTGTCGAAGTTCAGCTATTATATAGTGCCAAATTATCCTGTCGTACTAGATACAGTATGAGCTCAGTACGTTGTTATTGTAAGAATCTATTTATTAAAAAATTGAAACTCTATCCTTCCTGAGGATAGGAAAACACAGAGTTGGAGGTCTTTTTAGGCCAAACCGACGGTTCAATCGTTGCTTCCTCAGAGGGAGAAGCAAAGCTCATCCGATGGATGAGCTCTTAATCCCTTTTTATTTTCTTTGCCAGGTCACTGGGACCAGGATATTTATCTCTGGACTCCACAACGAAGGACCTCAGACTCCACAACGAACGAAATTAATGTGATTGGCTGTATTTATTCGTCATTTTCGAGAGCCCAGAACGTAGAAATAGAAAACCACAGGGACGCACAGCAAGGACAGCTCTTGGTGAAGACCTACGCGCAGCACTACATACGTCGTCTTCTTCAAGGTAAGCAAGACATCCAAGACTTTGCTTGAAATGTGGCTAACCTGTGTGTCGGTTGAAGCTCAACAAGGGCATAAATACGTAGCTAGCCAGCAAGGAGTTTCATGACGTCGGTCCGAACCTACAGTATTAAGCAGTGGTTGATGACGAGATGTCTGGTGGCGATGCCTAGAGATAAAATAACACTTTAATGCTTAACACGTCTCCGTGTAACGAAACTAATTAAAATAATCAGAAGCAATACATGTACACCTTCAGCGTCTATAGTCTTCACTGTTCTTAGTCATGCTCACGTTCTTGTTTGTATTCAATGTGAAATCGCTAATATATTTCCTGTCTTCAACCTCTGGAGTTGAAAATGCTGCATGCAAACTTTGCATGCAGCATTTTCAGCTTTGCAGCAAAGTGACCTCTGTGAAGCCACACTCACCCAAATTGGCATGACTTACGCTGCTCAGAAGCACCTTTGTTCCAGCGATATAAAAAGTACTAATTATTTTAACCAATCAGATTATTTTCGTTCGTTGTGGAGTTCGTTGTGGAGTCCAGAGATAAATATCCCTGGGACCAGGGATTGGTAGTAGATCAGAATATATTAGCGTTAGCAGTGATAATATCACTGATAAGGATAATAATATAGATATAGTTTTCAAATCAAGCCCGTTCTTGGGCAACGGCATTTGGGAAAACTTGCTGAAGATTGCTACTTCAGCCTGGTGGGACCCAATGACGGCGATCGAAGCGGACTTGAAGAGTCGCCTGAAGCATGCAGGTGCGATCGCTGCGGACTTGCCTGATGCTGAGGTGAAGGATGCCGTGAAGGCTTCACAATAAAATGCGTGTGCTTCACGGTGAAGCACACGCATTTTATTGTTAATAGTAGAGATACAATAAAAGAAGCGAAAAATAAGGCGATATCTGTGATAATATCACTATTAATATTAGCCCAGGATCTTCTAGAGAGGAGTGGTTGAATCATCGAGTGGAGTGGGATGAAGTAGCGCTTACCGAGTCAGAGTGGTGACATTAAGCATGTTTGCGTCCGTTCCATACTCATACAGCAGAGATCAAGCTGACAAGTGAGGGGCGCCCCGACACGCCGAGGTTAGACGGTGTCGAGTCTGTAGCTCACGCTTGAGGACCGCAGCAACGAGGAGCTCGTGCACCTGGAGGTGTAAATCTCGTATGCGTCGAGACTGGTTGCGCAGCGTCATCACTACGACGACTATTAATAACTCGGGCGAGTACATGAGAGCGAAACCTGGGGTTAGATTGTAGACTAAACAGATGGGGTGGGGGATCTGGAGGTCTAGCTGTGTCCGGGATATACGGTCTTTCCTCTAACTACTTTCTTCAATTGCACAGGCAATGGGCATTTCTAGTGGGACAAAATTTTGCAAATGTAAAGCAGTTTTGGTGGCGCTTTTTGTTCGCGTGCTGGCAGGGTGTCTTATGACTAGTATTAAACCTTGACATATAGGTGCTTTATGACACATCCCTTTAGGCCGCCTTATGTCAGTTTTGGGCGGCGTCCAGTGGTGGACTTCCACACATGAGTTTAACACCTCCTCCGCTTTGCTAATACCGGTACGGTACACGTATGTGTCGAATTAGACATCCACTTACACACGAACGACGACACAGATCGTTTCACGCTCTTAGCAGCAAATCGACCGTTGGATGACGATCTGAGTAACGGTAGAAGGCCCCACCATATGCAACATTCCAGCAACAATTGCGGAACTTACGCATGGAGCTGAGACCTGAAGGGGCTGCCCCCGACTTTTTTTCATTAAAAATTAAAACTCGTCTTCTATCACAATTCCTCGACGTAGTCTCATAGCCCGACAAGTGCAGCCCGGACACGATGCACACACTTTGACCTGAAGGCAAGATTGTGGGCATTGCCAGCTTGCGGCGGGCTGCTGTAATAATTTTATACTGCCTGTAGCGGTTCTGTCGATGCATATGTTGCGAATGCAGTACAGTATGTGTCCTGGCGTAATACAGAATAACCTCCGATATATAATATATACCGTGATACAACGTTCTATCAAGTATAAAATGCTACACTGTCTACCTGACTGGATGGGAGGGTTAGGGTATCGGTGATGCAGGCTTTTGGCCAATTAGTACGCTATTTAGACGAGTTTCACTCAATCAGCTGAGTCGTTTCCGGGGTCTATCGCTTTCATAGGCTAAAAATTCGACCGTGGAATTATAGTCAAAGTCTGAATTTTGCGCTTTTTCTGGAAAAATGACAGTCAGACTAATTACCGTAGACAGTAATTATGCAGAGGGGGTTTGGGCACATTTCTCTAGTGGCCAAAGTTAAAAAAGGGTATTGGACAGTAGATTCAATCTAAATTGACAGTAGTATTATCGCAGTAACACGTGCCTTAATAATATCCCCGCCAGTACCTGTACCAGTAGTCGACATTTGGACCAGCATAAACCTACCCTGTTCTTGTCAAATTAAAAAACCAGAAATATGAACTATGAACATTTGATGGTGGGTCCCAGACTGGGATTGGTAGTAGTAGGAATTCCTCGCTATTAAAAATAGTGATAATGATACTGATATCCCATACAAAAGATAGAAGTTATCAGTACCTCTACTGGTGGAGCGAAGGCGATAGTAGTATCACTAATAATATCACTGATAGCGCAGTGATATCGCAGTGATAACCCAACTATTGAGCTGTCGAAGACTTTTTTCTCTCATACATGCGCTAAATCTAAAGCCGACACAAACTTTAAGCTTAAAAACATTATGTGACCACTTGAGTTGGGTACAGTAACACGTGCCTAATAGTATTAATAATGGTTCATAACAAATGAGCCCGTTGAAAATACACGCTCTTGAAAGGCAGTTGAACAGCCCCTTCCCAACCAGATTCGTGCTAGCTTCGCGGCCGATGGATACTGCGATTATCTTTGCTCGGCAAACCAGCGGCACACGTCAATGTGCTGAAAAAGCTGTTCAACGTTCCATACCCTTAGCATTAAGTTTGTTGCGCATGCTCAGCTTGGAAATGATCTCTTTATGCTCGCTCTTGTCCGGCTGGTCCTTGTGAAGGAACCTAACACGTTATATATTCGAGCTTCATTACTGACAATGCTTTTCCTAGAATAGGTCCGATTTTAACGAGCTCTTAGCTCGGTTCTCTCAGTTCTATAATATTCATTTCCCGGACCACGGGGGGGTCGACCTTCCAAGCTGACGCAACATCATCAGGTCCTTGGCCTTCTCATGCACTTCTACGAGGGCTCAATGGGGTTAAAAACTCTGTGCGAGGTCTTTGCCGTTCCTCCAACTACTCTACAACGCACACTGGCGCGCGCCGAGTTAGCACTGAAAGAAGCGCTCAGTGGCTTCTATCCAGCTCGAATCGCATGGAGCACCAGCAACGAATGGTGTCGTGGGTGGAGTCCCGCGAGCCCCTCTTGAAAAATATTTTCGGTTTTGTTGACGGCAAAAACTATCGGGTACGGTTTGGTGAAAATTTGTTAGCCTGTACGGAACTGGAGTAATTTGGTTTTTAAGATCATGCAACCTAGTGACTCGGACTTGCAGAACGCATACTACAACGGTTGGCTGCATTGCGTATTTGTGACTTGAACCATTTGTTTCGGGGCGGATGGATGCATACTGTGGGCCAAACACAATTGCCCAGGTTCGTGGAACGACGCAGACACAAGCCTCGAGCTACGAGAAAATTACTTGATTCTAGCTTGTGCCCGGACCAGAGTCTAGGATTGGTCAGTGATTCCGCTTTTCCGTGTTCTGCTATGATGCGAGGCAGAATTTTAACCCGCTAAAGGAGGGTGACATCGACCGTGTACTTCCTTCTGTTCGCAGCCCAGCACGCAGGTTTCACAATGCAGTGACTTCTGCTCGCCAAGCTGCGGAGTGGGGCATGGGCAGCATCGAAAAAGTGTACCATAGACTCCTTCTCCCGCTTCCCTACAACCCCGATCGCCGCCGAGTGCAACTCAGTAACTTGTTTCACCTAGCCAACTACCGTGTACGCACTACCGGCATCAGTCAAATTCGCACGACATTCACGAGAGGTCAGTTGATCAAGTAGTGATAACAATGTAAGTATTTTATAGTATATATTGCTCCTTATTAACTAACTCAAGATGCGTTTATTATCTTGTGTTGTAGCCATGGTTTACTACTTTTTTCGTTACGACACAAAGGATATTAAAGCACAGATCTAGGTAGGTGTACGTGCATCTTAGCATCTAACTGTTTTCAACTACGTCGTGAACTAGTAATGGTTTACAACTCCGTGGGTGGCATCTTGCCGTTTTGTATAGTAGCCAGCAGCATAATCATCTCGCGCATGTACGCCCGAGACTCCTACCGCTCCTCACGACGTCTTTCCTCAGCAGCCGCACGGTCTTCGCGACGCTCCTCTCGGCGACGCTCTTCGCGGGCATCTCTCTCTGCCTCACGTTTCAATTCAGCCGCTTCTTGGCGTGCACGGTCTTCCCTATCAGCGTCGGCGCGTAGTAGCATGACGGTCTTCACGAGGTCGGCGGACCCGTCCATACTGTTCTGGGATGCTTCAGTAAGCTTTCGCTTTAACTCTCCTGCACTTTTTTCAGCTCTCATTCTTTTCTGCTTTGTAAAACTCGCCTCCTCGAACTCCTCGTAGGTCCGCTTCTTCTGCGCGTCGCGCATCGCTGCGAGGTTGATGCCGCCCAAGCGATCGGAGCTGTCGACCAAATTAGGGTATCGAAGCCTTTCACGACCATCAGCCGTATCTCCAGACGGCGGGGTGGTGTTCCAGCCCTGTGTTCTATTTAAATTCTTCGTAGGCGTCCCCTTCAAGCGTTTTGATTTCGCTTTGGTTCTTGGTGCCACCAAACTGTCTGCAACACTATCTTCGACCAAAGTGGCAATTGGAGTGCTGGTGTATACAGTTTTAGCGGCCTCGATGAACTCAGCTTCCAGAGTAGAGAAGTCCGTGTCAGCAGTAGTGGGAAAGTCATCTCCCGACATACTGAACGGTGGTGACGTTCCGGTCTCAAATTCACATAATTCTTCACTCGTTTGACCGCTGCTGCGCTTATCGTCGCTCGGTCCCGACAAAGTGAGCGAAGAAAGTCTCGAGATGGACGACCCCGGGGTGGATCTACCAGAGTTTTCATGAAGCCGGTCTTTAATCTCTTCTTCCTCTCTCCTCTCGATGTGGTCATTACCATCACTAGCAATAAAGACGGAACTCGCCTCGGCGATAGATTTTTTAATTTCCTTAGCAAGAAGGACGTGAGCGGGAATGTTTGGATTGCCCGTCGGTTTACGCAGGCCATACAGGGCCTTGAACTTGCGGCGCAAGCGGTCAAGATCACGTTCGGACCAGTGCTGGTCCTTTGTTGAGTTGTAGCGGGCGGTCACCGAGTCCCACATGTCTTTGCCCTGATGAAGTACTCTTTTAACAACATCCAGCGTGTGCATTATCTCGGGCAGCGAATAGTTACTAGCTCCAGTTTGCTTTCCCATGAGTAACAATGATAAGAGTGTTGTTGAAGGTGTAACGTTGTTGTGGCTCGACTTGATAAATCGCTAAATGAAATGGTTTGACCCACGGAGCGCGCGTTCAGAACACTATGATTTTCAGAGTCCCTTTTTCTCTGTGAGGGAGCGCACGAACAGGCGCCACGTCTGGTCCGAGTCAATTCCCTCCAGGAGGCCTTCAAAATCAGTAGTGTTACAGAAGACAATCGAACAACCCCGCTCATCAAATCTTGCGTCTGTGTTGGTGGTTATTGTAGGACTACCTCGGACCATTTTGGCACCCGCAAACGTCACAGTCAGGGATCTTTCTGGTCTTGTATGTTGCTGTGGACGCAGTTAGAGTTTCCACATCTACACACGAACCAAAGGTCCGGTCCGTAATTGACTGTAACTTCTTCACTTGGCTTGATCTGTTTGGTGGATACCACAATCACGGTGTGTCGGCGACCACTGGCAACCTCGAAGAAGCGGGAGCGGGCATTCGCAATGCAGGAGTGGTTGACAAACCGCATCCTGCCGCCTAGGTGGAGTGCATCAATTCCAATTCTGCGTTCTCGATACCCGGCCGACCGCACTCTCAAGCTGAGCATGTACCCTTGGTTACGTGGACGTTTGGAATTCTCAGTTTCAACGTACCCCAACTGCCCAAGATATTCACTCAGAACCTCTCCTGACTTAATAAGAGCGGTTGACACCACAGCGTACTGACACGTCTTGGAGTCTTGCATCACCATCACCTTATTCGACTCGTGCGGCCGATTTTTGCAGAGGTCATCCCAAAAGCAGCACTTCTCTGTGCAAAAAATATTCATGCGCGCATTGCGGCATGTGTCGATATGGCAAGGGTCTGAGTATCGTGGGAGTGACGTATTAGATGCTGTGCGGAGCAAGATCGCAGTAGCAGCCTTCATAGGAAGCGAATACGAACCCTCTGCACTTACATTTACGTCGCAGACAGACAAAGATGGTAATACCACCATTGGAAATTGCAGCGACAGTGCCCCTATGTCGTAGGTGTCAGTTCTAAGAAGCTGCTTCGAAGAGCCGATCGTGACCTTCGGTCATTTGTATTTCACGTGGACGCGACATACAACCTGACGCAAGTACCGGAAACTCAAGCGATGGGGGATATTTGGATATGTCATCGTGCGCACCACCGGCAGACTGCATTCGTTCAGGTACACGAAACTGAAACCAGCCTCTTCGAGTAGCGAACGCATGAGTGGGCTTGCAAGAGTTGCTTTTGTGATGACCTGGTCGGACCCGAGCAGTTCCCCATCGTCGTCACCTCTGTCCAGACCGTCGTGCGAGGTATGAACACCCCCCTCGGTCTCTATCAGTAGCTGCGCTTCCTTGGCCATTAAGACGGGACGGAGGCGAAGAGGTACCTCCCCACTGCCAGTAGGTTTCTTGGACATGTACAAACTTTTGAATTTTCTTCTGAGAGAGTCAAGGTCTCTCTCAGGGGATCCCCTCATCGGTTGGCGTTGTATTTCACAGTCACTTGCTCCAATTGATTGCATCCTATGGGCACAATCTCCTCCTCGATAGTACAGAACAAAATTTGATCCTGGGGCGTGTAGTTAATGTACCCCGGGCGTCTTCCCCTCTACGTATAACGGTCAGGAAAAGGTTAGACATGTGTAGAAAGACGTATGCGTACTATACGACGTACCCCAGCCATTAGTAGCCTGAAGTAACTCCCCGCGCTCTCGTGACGGCGATACCCCCCCTTCTGGTCTCGCGCCGCTTGTGAAGCTGTACTGTCGGCCTATGTCATCATGGACGGAAACAGCTGGGAGCACAAATGCTACGAAGAAGAGATGGAACAATTGAAGGCCTCACTTCAACAAAAGAATATATCAGCGAAAGCGCAGAAGGTTGCTCAAGGAAAGTGGAGTAATCGACGCCTTAAGTTGAAAAGAATGGAGAAATTGCGAGCTCTCAAGAAGAAGAAAGCAGAAGATAGCGAGTAGAAGGTCGTCTGTTTCAAATTTAGTCTAAATGAAAGTTTGTGACCCTTCAATATGCAGCCCGGGGTTTTCTAGCGGCACACATCATTTATACAGCTCAGGATCGACGTCTGGGGAACGACTTTGTATCTTGCACAGAACCAACATGTTGTAAATCAAGTAGGAGGAGAACATTCTGCGTATTGTACTGCGAGTTTCAACGTTTGCGTTTGCAGCCTCAGTGCCCAGCGGAACTTTTGGTATTTATTATCTGAATGCGCTATGTGTGTTGGAGTAGCGTTTTGAGCAACATGTACAGAATCAGATTGGTGCCTCGAATTTTAGATGGAATTCACAAAATAAAGGTAAAGTTTAAGCTATGCAGCTAGAAGTTAAAATCAACTAGTGTTTGAACTGCAGCCCCGCAAGCATGTGGCTGAAAGAATTCTCTTTCTTTTTCACGTAAATCGCTCCTTGGGCTCCTTCGAAAAAAGTCCAAATTTTGAAACATTTGTCGGGGTATGGTGGGATGTACGAAATAACGCGCTCGGGGTCCATCTGGATTGGCGACTCTCAATTGCATGCCTGAATCCAATACTCAGCTGATACGCATGCGCTTTTTTTCTCTTGAATTTCATTTTAGAGTAATACCCTTTCGGCTCAACCTGGTGTCTGGGTTTCATATGAGACCGTGTCAAACAAAAAGACGCTAAGCCATCATTTAGAGTTATCGAGATAAACGGCTTTAAAGATTGGCCAACCAAAATCTAACTTAACCGGGATTTGTGGGACGGGGCGATTTTCTCAATGTCTAAATTTGGACGAGGTGAATCGTTTTGGCCAAAAAAGAAATCTTCAGGCTTTACACCGGAAAGCCGGCCATGAGTGCCACGCATCCAGTACACTCGGGCCCCCGACGCCTGCTTGGCTCTTTACGCGAACAGTCCGCCCAGGACGAGGCCGTGCTTCTAATGACAGCGAATGGGGGCCCTCGGACGACGACGAGGCGGATGTGGACTGTGTGGAAGTACTTAACGAGGACTTAGGCGCTTGTGGGTCAAGTGGAGAATCGAGTTCGGATGAGAGCTGTAATTCGTTTGACGCTGATTTTCGCGCAAGAGTGGCGCATTTGATCAAAGAAGACTCGTGCCCAGAGCATTGTCTGCAAGGAAGCACGAAGGAACTTGAAAAGTTTCTCATCTCAGTTGACCGCATGAGCACTGGCGAGAAAAAGCAGAGCGTTCTCACATCACTGGCGATGCTGATGAAGATGGACACGGCAGTACGTCGCAGTGGCAGCGGGGAGCGACAAACGTTTAGCTATTACTTGCCTCTAATTGGACGTGTTTGTCAAAAAACTTGGTACGCGGTCTACGGTATATCGACAGCAACAATTACGCGGTATCATCGTCAAATTTAAGTGGGTTCTTTCTCAGTGCAGCCGCATCGTGGCAAAATGAACCTAAACGCTAACAAGATTGAGATTCGCTGGCTTGCGTCATGGTTCAAGTCATTATTTACTGTTCTCGGCGACGTCGTTACCTACTTCTGAAATTAAAGGTCCTGATTTATTTACGAGCCATCTGGACAAACTTCCGCTTCCGCCGCCAAACTTCGAGAAGAAGCTACAAATGCTCAATAAGGTGCTGCCGCACGTGCCGATCTAGTTCCGCGATGACCCTATGTACGATACCCCGACTGAGGAAGATGAAGCCAGGGCTAATGAAGCCAGGGCTAATGAAGGTAGCAGATGCGCCGGAAGAGAGCGGCACAGAAGAAAAGAGCAAGCAATAACGAAGCTGAGGCTAAAGACGCTACACAGGTGCTCGTTAAACCAGCAGTGACTAATAATGTGGAGGCTGCAGCACCCAACGCAGCCAACCCTGGTCCAAAGCGCGCCAGAAAAGATATTCAGATTTAGCTTTTTCTCAAAAAATGCAATGGTAATTCGTAATGATGTTTTGGTGAGGGAACTAAAAATAGACATTTCGGACAAAAATATACCCCTGACATTTACGGATCTCTATTTTAAATTCAATTTTTCGAACGGAAGAGTCAGAATTAGAGTATGGGAATAGGCCCATTCGATTCCTAATGTAACTGTGAAACCAAGCATAAAACAATCAAAAAAATGATTTTGGAGAGACACATTTTTAGACGACCGTGACTCCACGGGTTTTTAACATTTCTTAGCTCCGGCGGCATCAAAATGAAGAAGAGATGCCCCTCTTTCCGTTAGTGTGCCTTAATCGCGATTTGTACTTATGTTCGTTAGCATGTTTTCGTTTGACTCATCTGAATTTGGTCCAGGTGTTCGTGTTCCGTGCTTGAATTCGTCGACCAAATTAAGGATACTTTCGGCCTCCAACACTTCGAGTAAATACTTTTTTGTCAGTCGGAAATTTGGCTAGGCCACTAAAACCGGCGACATCGTCACACGCATTTCGAAAAAAGTAGTGCGGAAGCGTCAGAATAAATTGCGGTCTACCAATTAAATCCACCAAAAATATATCGATCTTCGTTTTATCTTTTTTTACACTCGTACCGTAGTCACCAGCCGCAACCAATTTCCGTAACTCCAATACAAAATCAGAAGACGAGAATTATTAATATAGACATCTATCACCTGTCCTGAATGCTTGTTTGCTCTTATTTCTTCATCTTCACCTTCTTTCTCATGCTCCACTTCCAATACTTCCAAAACGTCTTTTTCGGTGGTGTGTTCACTGAGCGCGCAGTCTGCGCCGCTTACCATCTGGTAAATTTTCCTCTTCGACATCATTGCAGTAACCACCAAATGCTCCACCAAGACCGCCAGGACCGACATCTCCTACACCATTGACACCGCCGACAGCTCCACCAACTCCACAAGGGACGACACTACCACAAGCTCCAGCGATCGCTCCACTGCTGCCGTCAGGAGCTTGTTCTTCGTGCAGGCCTTTATCATGCTTCGGCATCTGTAGAATAGGGCTAAAAAGAAAATGGAAGGCTGCGCACTCCAAAAATATAATAAAACATTTTAATTGATTCAAAATTAGCCCATCACAGCCACTTACTTTGAGTGTAACGATCTGCAAATCGCTTCAGTTCTTTTTGCGCATAGGTGCAGTTGCTGGTTGCACAGTGCGCACCATTAAATCTGCTGGTGTTTAGGGTATTTCGTCCCCGTTCACGAACTGAAAAGTTGGTGCTGTATCTTCTTGGCGGGGTTTCTCATGCACTGGAATATCCACTTAAACATTTGTGTCACCAGGGCATAAGTTTCGAGCGCGCCTTTTCTTTAACGTGTCCTTTACCCGGCGTCCTTATGATACATATTATCGGTCTATATTAAATCACTGTTTCGACTTTGTACTTGGCAAAATGACATTACAAGCTGCATATCATTTGACTCGATTACAAGACCAACCTGAGCTGAAAAGTACTGCATCGCCTTGTTAAAGTAACCAAAGGCGTGTTGCTTATAATCATACAGGTGCGTTCATACTGCAACACGTAACTCCAATAGTCCACAAAAAATATTCAAAAGCTTTTAATAGCATGCCGGATCCACTTGAATAATTTAATATTATTTAACTCCGATGTCACCGATGGACACCTGTGCATTAGTGTATGCGTTTCTTGCCACTAATGCACTTCACGAAAAAGCTTTACTGAAATCAATTTAAAATACGGGTGATATTACCCATACAAAATTTGTCGAAGCATCTCACACTTTTAGCGAGAAATTACTATCGCCCACACTAAGGACATATTTACTGTTGTAAAGACTTATTAATATAACAGGCACTTCAGCATTTCATTGTCTGCCGCAATATATTTTAACATACCGATAGTATGACTATTATTCTGGTGAAAAATCATAGCCTCGATTTTTTGTGATTTGTTGGACTCGGCTCATAATAGAACTTACCATATTCCTGCTGTGTTTTTACTGACGGGCAATCACTACTGACAACTCAAATTACCAATCAAAAATTGAGAATTGCTGCTCAATTTTGTGCCTCAGTGTCCAGACCTTTACAGTAATAAAACTAGTTCCCAACGTTGGCTCCCAATGAAGAGAAAAGGTGTTCCAACTTACTTGAACAAAGTATTGGCTGGTTTATTTGCCTCAAATATAAATGCCAAAGTTTTTACAGTGGCTGGCTTTGGCGGAATTCTCACATTCAATATCCCCCCAGCATGACGAAGGATGTCCCACGCTCACCACACGACCCACGCGTCGCGGCTCAGCCGATCGTGCTGGTGACCGAGAGCTGCACTCAACCAGGCAGGACTGGCGGTATGCTGCCGGTTTTCGTCGCCGGCACAGTTGTGCGTACGGGCTAGCTCACCCTGCAGCTCCAAACAGTACGCGGGTGGCCTTTGCGGTAGTGCTATGTATGTGCGGGATGATTGTACTCACCCGTATGTTGATGTTTGTGTATTCGTTGTGAGTGGGGGTGCATTTGCACCTTGTTATCAAGGGTTTAGTATCGATTATAGGATAACGCTAAAGTGTGATCATAAGACGAATTTCCTACAACTCCAAGTCTTTTTGCTTCCACCGGTGGTAATCTGGTATGCAGTGATCAGTGATGTCAGCGTTCCCTTTGCGAGTGATGAATGTTAGACAGAGGGCTTTGTACGCAGGGCGATGATCTACACGCCACCCCCCCCCTCCAGCGCTTACGCAACGACCCCGCTGTTCTTGATTGTCCCATTTCGCCTAGATTAGCAAACGCCGAGCCCGTCTTCGCATCCAAGTCTTCCGCCATTGTCACACAACTTGCTTCTAGAATCGAGGGTCGACGCCATCACGATCGAGAGGTGTTGAAGGTACGTCGATATACCCGCTGCGATGATCATGGTATTGATACTTGGCTTGAGATCAGTACGGATGAATTGTTGTCTTTTGTGTGGCTGTATACCACAGCCCCCTCGTGTACCAATTTTGAGAAGCAACCAGCAAGCGAGTGATCCCCAACAACGATGTCAGTGCTGGAGCGGGCGGCGGAAGTCGTTGACGAGCAGCGAGCAGCTGAACATCGAAAAACCAGTGTCGCTAGTGGGCGTGGCTGCATGGCGACGATCTACTGCAGCGTGCTCTTTTTGGTCCGCATCGAAGACAATATCTGTGTGATGTCTGCAACCAGCACATGGTTTCCGTCTGCGCGGCGATCCCCCAGTTATGCAAAGTTCTCCGTCTCCCATGAGATCCGTAGCAGGCGACCCCAGGCAATGCACGTTTTACGTGAAAGTCGGGATCCCAACGCAGCGTTTGTAGAGTCAAGGACATCGTGAAGCGGTACAGGTAGTGCGACATGAAGACGCTCCGCCCCTGTCCTGGTGGACCCCCGCAGAAACTTCGTCAAGATGGGTCAAGAGCGACGCGAGCGCAGCATCCAATACCGTTGTATCAACGCTGGTGTCCGTGAAACCGTTCACGGCTTTGAAGAGATGACCGTGCAGTGTTAGCAGCTGGGAATACTCCGAAACCGGAGGAAGCTCCTTCAGCATCTTGATTTATCGGAGTAGTGCATGCAGGTGGGGGGCCGGATAGGCAGCCAAGATTTTCCAAATGCTTTAAACCTGCGCGTGGTGGTGCCGACGTAAGCGAACGTCGTCGTCATCGAGCACAGCTACCTCACACCGCCCGTGGAGATCCACTGGATCGGGAGTTGTGGCGACGCGTTCGCGTACGCAGCCGAGCCACGGCGCAAAAGTGGCTACTGATCCCTTCGGTCATCTTTGGAGTCAGCGGAGCTGATACAGCGGCCAACCACTCGGAGTATTTACGTCGTTAATGTACATGAATACATTCGTTCCTTTCTCTCGTTCGCTTTGCTGGTGGGGCAACCGTTGCTTCAGGTTTCTCCGTGAGATTCTCCCAGAACGGGATAACTTCTTCCATGCTGTAGGACTTCCCCTCCGGTCGGTAGATCCGACATAGCAGTATGGGACATGAGCGAAAATACGTAGCTTGGAGGCTCTGAAGCACCAACGAACATCATTTCTAGGCATGCATCATGCACTTCTCCCAGTGTATGGCGGTCTTGTAAATCGAAATATCTTGAACCACAGAAGTCTTGATTTGGGCAACTTGTAGTACGATCTCTAAAGATGAGGTAACACAAAGCTGGTTTATTCCTAGCAAAGCAAGTGCAGTTTGCTCTACCAAACATGTGTCACATTAGAGTTAGTTCAACACCATCGTGTAAGCTCTCGTAACCTGATCTAACCCCTTTAATTACGGTTTCTTATATCAATACACGCAAGTCTCCGAGCATGCAGCCTGAAGCTTCTTATGTTTTCACGCCGGCTAGCAAATCCGCTCCTCGATGGTTGAGGCATTATTTTCTCGAGTTTTTGCAACTCGCTTGCTATCCGACAGCAAGGTGGTGGGGAATTTCGCTCGCGGACTAGGTTCACAACTTGGAATATATGGCCCACTGCAGAGGGCCCTCGGCCTCGCTAAGACCACTGCAGAGGGCCATATATTCCAAGCACTTGGCTTAGTTTGCAGAAAAATGTAAAAAGCAGTTAGCAAGGAGTATTACTTTTGACTAGGCAGAGAACCAGGAACAGACAGCGACTTAGCACTGCTACAAACAGAGTCCTCGTTAATGTTATTCATAGTCAAGAACTCACAGAAACACTTCATCGATGCTGCCTCCTGTCCCGCCGTCCCTCGCGGAATGTCACCCCCTCTTGCTGCTCGTTGCATCTTTCCGAATGCTGTTGTACAGAAGGCGGCACCACCAATAGTAAATACAAAAGTTGTCTTGGGAATTTGTGGACAAATATATGCAATATGATATATACACTTGTGTTTTGTATCGGGCAATATTTGTGAATTCTCAAAATAGTTGGGGAATGGTTGGGACCTTGTGGAATATCCTTACGATTGGCTAAAATAACATATGCACTTACCATGATTGGATAGATTCAACTTCGGATTTGCGTTGTTGGGAGTAAGCTTCGTTAACCTACAATAATGGGAAATTGGTGTCATTTTCCATTTTATACAATTATTAAATTAAGATCTGACACTCTTTTTAAGCAATTTTTTAAATCGGAAAGCTTTTGTTGTTACCTCGTTCGTCTAAAGTCTGGCCACACAAAAGCTATATTGATTCATATGCCAACATGCACAGTATTCAAGACGCCTATAGCTTAAGACTCCTTTCCAGCAAGGCCTGTCGTATATTCGTCTGTATTCGCTTGGTGACCAGCGTAGAAGATAGTCTGCTGGTCTAATCTACTTAACTGACCAACGATTAATCCCTGCTTACAATTCCTCATCGAATCCGCTATTGATTCCCCCTCGCTAAGAAAGTTGTCGTTTTGATGTACTCACTTAGGATTCCGCTAGCGACGCTAAGAATTAATATTTCCCATTATTCAGTTGCGTTTAGTGTGGGTGCGTCATTGGTGTGGCTTCTCAGATATTATAGTATGGGCAACATTAATTCTGCCTGCAGGTAGTGAGCTAGATATCTTCTCGATTTGAAGGGTGTCTGTTTATCTGTGTAATACTACCGCAAAAAGTGATACCTTTACAAAAAATAGGTACTGGTATTCTCTTCTTCATGATAGCTTCAGTTGAGACATATGCGGGCCTCAACTATTTTGGTTTTCACCGTGATTAAGACTATACTGCACTTCAATTGAAAGCATTTCTGCTTAGTTTTCTCTCCAACGAGTTTCGAGACAGCGCTCAGTTGTTTACAGTTAAGTTAGCATGAAGAATGCCTTTTAACGAGAAATCATTCAATGAGTTGACGATACGCATTCCGCTCTCAGTCTATAACAGAAAAGTCCAACCGACGAGACGGTCGTAGTTCCGCTCGGTAGTCGTTAGGCCGTTCAAGATATGTTGACCTCTCTCGGTTTGTGCGAAGCACGGAAATAGGTAGTAAGGATCCATATCATTCGAGCTGATCGGTGAGAAACAGAAAAATGTAGCAACGAGAAGATGTCAATGAAGATAACAGTTTCTGCCGCGCTCGGGAACGCCGCCAGAACGTCTCATCCTTGATTGTTGAATAGCGCTTCTAAACCGCCCGAACGTGCTTTCAATCAATTTCCAACGTCCGTTAAGGTCGCATTTTCAACGCACTAATAAGTAATCGACTACCAATACTTCATCCTGGGTAGACAACAAGTCGCTCTCAATTCCGCTTTGTATAAATAGTACAGAAGTGCCATCCGTTTGGTGAGCTCGCTAATGGACTCGTTTCTGGGCGCTAAGAATAAATCCGCACCGCTGAATAATATCAGATTTTCGTAGCGCTTTTTTAAGATTTCCGCCAAAACGTGTTTAGCAATCAAATTTTGCAATCCTTTCATTGTTTATGCTTCTCCATTTTACGAGCGATCAAATGTACTACATCGATAAGAAGTGTGTACTCGATGTACTAAAGTAGTCGCCATGCTGTTTTGTTTGCGGGTCCCCAGTTAATGCGCTAATGAGTACTGATATTAGTTTTCATTATTCCTGAGTGTACTTCTTACAACCGTACAGCCTCGACTGTGTACGCATCCCACACGTCCCTATTATACATTAGAAAACATCAGCATTTTGAGTGTTGATGGGTTCGTTCGTTTTTGCAAGTCTGAGTAGATAAATTTCGCTGAGGAGGAAAATCTCTCGCACTCGTTAGAGGTGGGAGGACCCACAAACCGTCGACGTACATTGAGCGGTTGAAAGCCTTTCGCTTCTTAGACGCCTGCTGAACGAGCGACATGTCAGAAGATTGAGTAGGCTGGGCATCTACCTGGTCCACACGGCGGAAGTCGACACTCGGCGGCGCTCGGCGCCTCCATACGTTGTACCTTGACAAGATCTCTATCCAGGGCAACGCTGATCACGATGGCGGCAGTTGCTGAGATGTGAGGCTTGAGCTACGGATAATGCTGAGTACCGAGGTCAAACAACCGGCGAGCGCCCGCTAGTGTTAAGATTGAGCCCTGTAGTGGCTTGGTAACCCAGTAGAAATCATCCAGTGTGTTCGAGTTTTTTTTACTTCGAATCAGCTCCTCGGTGCAAGAGCGGCTGGACTCAACAAAGGTGCCATGCTCCAAAGCGTTCAGCGCAAGCTCGCGTTTAGCAAAACGCTGAACCATAGCGTGGGTACTGGACCACCTAGTTTAATTGCGCAGGAGAGCCGACAGGTCCGTTACATGGCGAAGAATGGCGCGACACTTGATGGTTCACAGCTTGGTCATCAGGGGTTGATTTAGACAGCAGCGTCTCGTAGTCTTTTATGTAGTCAGAGATCGGCAAGTTGAACCTGTGTGAAGCGCATTCAACCATTGGAATGACACCTTCGAGGCTCCCGATGTACTAATTCACGGTGCAGTTGTCGACAACCACGGAGTCCACAGCTTCCCACGGTGTGTTGTAGCGCGAGAGTGTGCCAGCAATCAGATCAAAAAGGATTTGAGACCCAACGTCATCCTCCATGTCGAGAGGGCAAAAAAGAAAGCGCCGCGTGTAGCAATCCGTGTCATCATAGTAGTCGGATCCGCCTTGGGCTAGGCTCCCAGTGCGCATGTCGGGATCGTTGAACACGGCGAAAGATGCGATGAAGTGACGACCATTGAAGGGTGGATCCGTCGAGCACAATTCCAAAGGAGGGTGGTAGCTCTTCAGCAACCCTAGCCCTGGGAGACTCGAACACGCATATCAGGTACAATTTCAATGTCTTTTCGGTGATCGGAGAAAGATACACACTTTCTCGTCATCTTGCACCCCACACAATTCAGGGGGGAGACGATCCACAACGACAAATTCGTACCACCGGAAGATGTCACGCGTCGCCTCGTCAATTACGCGTAGACGAAGCGCATTGCGGTCATTGGCAGCCCAAGCGGCGCCTTCACGGTGCGTTGGGTGATTGGAGCGAAGATGAGTTATCAGGTTTGTATAACCGTGCACACTTTTGCTGGTTTTCGAGCAAGTCCAGCACACTAAATCCTCCCTCGACATCTTGGTGAACATGAGGGTGCACACGAGCTCTTGGTGCTTGACGACATAGTCGTTGAGGGTTGGGCTAAGGTTAGGAGGTTGAAATTTGAATTCTGATGTAATGGAAACCGAAGGTTTACGTCAGACGTAAGTTTGAATACTAAACAAAGGAAAGTCCCGAAGTGACTGGCTTACAGGCTGACAAGGCTCTTGTTGGACAAAATGAAGGCATTTGGAAAACAAAGCTGTGTAACCCAAGTATGCCGACACAATGATGTACACCAAAATAAAATATTAAATATGCAATATATGTTAAAGTTTTTTTACGGGCCACTGATGACCTCATGGTAGTTTCTCTTCAAAAACAAAACCACTAAAACATCTTGGGCCATAGAACGTCATCTCTTTCCAGTTTGATCGCGCAGACTTCTCGTAATTTGTGCAATAATAAGACGTGACCAGCCGTAGCGGCGAAGCACAGACCTTAAAAATGTGCTAGCAAAAACAATGTAGCCACTACAGCAATACTATGTGAACCCACCGTGCGTCTTTCGAAGTCTCGTCCAACGAAGATAAGCTGATCAGGTCCACTGTAGAACGGAGCTAGTCGAGCGACGTACTCTCTCCTCTCGCGCGGCAGACTCTACCGTGCGCGCTTTGTCAACACCTTCCTGGTGAGATTAAGATCAAAGCGTAGCGCGCGCCATATTTGTAAAGTCAGAGGCGCAAATGGAGTTACCGTATCGAGCACGAAGCTCACCGCGCAGTTCTTCGAAATAGAAGCACGGGTGGGCTTCCACATACTTCTTAACAAACCCGCAAACATGACTGGGCCATCTTGATGCCCTTGCCCGCGGCTCGTTTTTCAATACATTCCCTGTAGTACGAAGTAGCCAGCGGCTAAGACTACGTTCCGATAGTCCTAGAACGCTAGATACGGTGGCCACATCAATTGAATACACATACATAAGCACGATGCCTCTCCAACGTAAGTCAGTTGAGAAGGTTATCTCAAAAGTTTTGCGAAGTAGGAAACCCTAGAATGCCGAGCCAATGCCAGCCATTCAGACTTTTGACCCTCCACCACTAGTTCTGTATACCGATATAAGTCTCTTTTAGGAGTTGTACCCTGGTCTTCTCTGATTGGGTGAATTGTAACTCCTCTTCTAAAACTGGATCTAACTTGTAATATTTGTAGAATTAAACGTCACAGTGAACCCTAACCGCACTGTTGAAAAGGCTTTTTCCGGCCTGATTAGCCAAAAGCTTGGAAAGCCACAATAAAACTTTGTATAAAGAGGTAGGTATGGGCGTTTTCAAAAGTGTATGTGTGCACAGAAGAAGAGTACTGCTTATCGATGCACATAAAACCCAACTCCGCTCCGGGGTTTTCTGTTAAACCCATAAATCAAGAACTTTTTTCGTAGTTGGATTTTATCACCACCTGAGCTCATTGCGTTTTATCCCCTCGTCGTAACTCCAGCAGCACGCGAAGAAGCCCAGATGAGCTGGCTGCGGTCAAAGCTGCGGCAGGTAGCGGCGTGCACGTCGGACGCTTTAGCGCAGGCAGCTGATATGGTAGCGCCCACGCTGTACGAGTCGCGCGTGGATGAGTTCCACCACCGCTGGACGACTGTTGCGCGCTTCCTCGAATCGGTGCTGGCACACGACTTGGAGCCGGCAGAGCAGCGTCGACTGCTGCTTGAAAGCCACACGCGCGACTCGCTTCTTAAACTTGTGCTGCTTATCTTTGAAGAGGAGAACAATTCAGACCGTTGGGAGATGGTCATGGCACGGCAGCTGATGACGCCGCGGAAATTCGTGGCCGCTCCCGCTCACGCGCGCAGTCGCAGACGCCGCAATCTCCACAAGACGAACACGCATCACACGAGTGTCTCGAGTACCTTTTGGAGAAGCAAAATATTCCACATTTGTGTGAGGTGGGGAGACGCGATCAGCCGTGTGGCATCATGTCGCTCTCCATGCAATTTGTAGGTGCGCTGCTGAGTCGCGTAAGCTACCCTATCCTCCCCACTCGAGAGGTACATGTGTCAGTAGTTGCGCTCATCCAGGCGGCCGCGCGTAAAGAGGTGGAGGACCCTACAGTACACAAATACCTCATCAGTCTGCTTAACATCTTGTGGAAGAAGCTGCGTGGGGATCCTATACAGACCGAGTTCTTCTTCCTGCATGCAGATCGACTGATGATCCAAACGACAGTCATGTCAGATAAAACGACAGGCAAGAACCGATTACGTTCAGCTAGTGACGATCCGTTCCTGCGTCTCCACAATCATCACACACAGAGCGAAGTACCTGAGCTTATTCTGTTTACGGGAGTACAGCCCCATATGTACGCGGTTGGAAAAGTGTGCGAAAAGTGTCGAGAAGCACTGGTTATTGCGGCTGCCTTTCACGACAAGGCGCTGTGTCGATTTGTGTTGCAGCTCACGCCTTTTCTGTCACTACGGAGCTAACGGTGTCATCTCAGCTTTTGATGCGCTTCCCAAGACATTGGCTACGACAGCCAAAACTTCAGCTGCAGCTACATAAACCACAGATACTGATGCAAATATGGAGTTTGAGTTAGTCCGGCAGAACCGACTGGCCTTCGACAACGAACACAGTCGCAGTTTCTTCAGAGATTAACTGGTGGAGATGACGCAGAGAAAATGACGTTGTTCTTGCGCATCGTTCTCAGCCGGGGCACTGTGGGAAAAGGTGCCAAGTACCGTATACCGTTGCAGCGGCTGTGGTCATCCAGACCATAATAGACGGACTTGCAAGTAGCAGCTCGTTACGCCACGTTTGTTTTTATATGCATCAGACACAGATACCATGAACCATTGCAAAAGGATAGTTTCTCATTCGTACTGTTAGCATGATTTACTGTATGTCTAGGCAGTGCTGAAGATTTCCCGCTTCCTTAACAGACTCCTAATAAAAACCATTCATTTCCTCCAACATTCCATTTCGAACAACGTTCGTGCAAACGTGTATACACTCTCCAAACATTGTGACCAAACGTGTATGCAGCAATACCGACTTCCTCGGTTCAGGCTAGGTTCAGACGGTACATACACGTTTGGCATTTTATTTCGGATTTCATACCTCTTTAGACATTTTCCCTTATAACAAAAGCTTTTTAGTTGACAAAGCACCGTAATTTGCGAAAAGCCCCATTTTCTTAGGGAAAATGTCAAAAGACGTGGTCAGGGGAAACAATGTGCAGAAGGCGTGGTCGTGAGTGACAAGAGTGATTTTAATCGAAGCAGTGTTGGGCACCACTCATTCTGTCACTGTAAGTACCAGCGTGCCGGTAATTTAGGACAGCCTTTGTACCACACAAATGATACAAACGGTAACGGGCCAACTATCAGTCCCACTTACGAATCTGCTGGACCCGCACTACACAGCCTTCTTTTATCGGCTAGGGGCACTTCACTATGGCAACACGTGGAGCTGTCGGTACAGCTGCTGGTGCAGCTTTCTCCTCAATCGACACGTACCTGGGAGCCGAGAAGCGCCTTCACAAGCGGCGCACGACACGGACAAGCTACCACTTGCCCAAGAGTCGACTTCCACGCTATGCCCTCCGCCGAGGACCTGTTCGTACAGCTTGCGCGCGTACAGGGCCGGATTCGTCATCAAGACGCGCAAGCTGAGCGATTTTTCTGTACTAGCGAAAGGAGTCTGCTATACTGGACCAGTGGCTGCGCGGATCGCCAAAACGAGTGTTGAGGTGCGTTCAGATGAAGAAGACGACCTCTTCACAGATCACGAAGCGAGTAATTGCCAACCGGAGTCAATCTCAAACGACAATAGTTTTTTTCTGCCTCGCAGTATTAATGGTTTGGATGCCTATAGTGTCGTGGATTTGGTGTCATTGTCGAGTGGGTCTTTTCAGCTGGACAGCGTTTCGCCTGCACCCAGCTCTGATGGGTTTGAGATGGCAGACTCTGAGGGGGGTCCCGTTTCGATCTCCTCAGCCTTTCGTCAATTCTCCGGCTGTATGCGATTCCGAGCCCAGTATTGTCGAGCTGTTGTCGACCCCATCGGATGTGAGTCGCGACGAGCACGCATCGAGGAAGGACAGTACCTACAGTGACGTGGAAAACAACGAGGTTATGCGTTCTACCGAAATGCACAGCGACAACTTTGTATGGGGCATCTGTAACTGCTCCAATGAAAGTGAGAGTGATACTGTGGATGAAGAGACTACATCCGATGAGATTGTACCGTGGCCGGATAGTGTGACTTGAATTCCTCATCTCGAGAACCCAGATGCCATAACCCTTCCGGACATTGGTGCTGTGGATTGGTGTCCGTGTGTTGGTAGCTGTCAGTCGGACACCTGTCCCAGCGCTCTAACGGATCTGTTTTGTGCTGGCAACAACTGCCGTGTTGGTCGCTTCTGCGGGAACCGGCCTCGGGAGCTAGACAACAGTGTCGTACTAACGGATACATCCCGAGGTTTGGGAGTTTTTGCAACCAGATATATATCTTCTGGAACTATCATCGGTGAGTACGCGGGCGTGCTGACGACGCACGATTACGAGGCAGACACTGTCCGCATCAGTGACTATACACTCAAGCTGTCATCGCGATCGGCTAGAGGAGAGACCCTGTACGTGGAGGCTCGCGACCGCGGAGCAATTTCTCGATTTATGAACCACTCTTGTGATTCGAACTGCTACTTTTTCGAGGTTTATAATCGAAAGAGAGTGGCTATTGTGGTTATGACTGTTGAAGCAGTCGTACCGGGACAAGAAATTACAGTTGATTATGGTGATCCATGGTTTGAGTGCTGTTGCGGTTCGTCAGATTGTCGTGGCGGTGTTGCAGAGAACGAGACTGCAAGTTGAAGCAGAGGGAAACAGTTGATTTATCTTTACAGCTAGTACCAGTGTGTGCTACCAATGGAAACATAGATAAAAGACAAATCTATCAGTATAGCATTTCATTGTGCTCCTTTTCAATTCTGACTGAGGGAGTCGTTTTGCTAACTACTGTCATTCAGCAACATTGCGTAATATCATTAACAGCGCAAAAGACAAATATAATCACATAGTGGTCACTGTTAAAATTACGAACTATGACTGAGGGAATCGTTTTGTTATCTACTTTCATATGACAGCCTTGCGCAATACCATTACAAGCGCAGTCCAAAGACAAAACCTTTCACGTAGTGGCTCGATGCTATTCTTTCGAAATGTGACTGAGGGGGTCGTTCATTACTTATGACGTACTAACTAATTAAAACTAGAGCGCGTGCGTGGTATAGTTCGAAGCGTATTGGTGCGGGTAAAACAAAAATGTTGCAAATGGGTGTTCTGCGAACCATCTATGACTGAGGATCTCAATTCTGTGTGCAAGTTCGGCAATTGTGGCCCCTCATGCCGCAGCGACTGCAGTGAGACTGTCCAGACGTTCCTCCTGAACCATCCTCCCCAATGCTGCGAAGACGACGTTGCTTTCGGCGACCCAAGCGCCTCCCAAAAACGGCTGGTAGCCAGGTAGCGTCGCAGGTGATTTCAGATTCAATCAAAACCATTACGGACTGAGAGCGGAAAGCTTCAGCGTAACTCTTCGTTAAATAGAACTTGTTGTACATTGAGGTTACCAAGCTTAACTCGCCTTTGTCGGCTAAAACAGCGGCGATTTGTCTGCACGGAATTTCATATTGATCGGTGTACCCACAGGTACAGTGGTTCTTCGACAGCGTTACACGCCTGCGAATTCTAGGGAAGACAGAAGCATTGTGCACGTAGCTCACGTCGGTGGAAGCGCTTTGAACAGCGTACGCCCCGAGTTGAGAAACCTGCTTGTCGTAGACTTTTCGAGAACCTGGGGTGACCTCCAAACCTTTCGCCGTCCAGCTCTCTGCATTCATCGCGCGCTTGTAGCACTCTTGCATCATGCGAGTGCACATTTCAAACGGATGCATACTCCGGATACCAACCACTAACTGGGATCCAAAGACGCTCTCCACAAAATTGGATGTTCTCCAGCCAAACAGCGACACGACTCCAATATTGGCATGAACACACCATCTTAAAGGCTCAATGGAAGCCACGTACTCCATAACTCTTGGTCCCACATCGATACCAATTATGGCCAGAGTGCTGTCGTACTCTTCACGTGTTGGTGCAGCCTGTTAACGCCACACCAGGTTCTTCTGTTCTTGGGTCATCTTTCCGAAATGGTGGGTGATGTTCCGAATAATGTGCAAAGTGCAAAATTTCAGATTCAAGTCGAAGTCTTCTGCAACAGAAAGTAGACCGCTTCCACAATTGCAAAACATTGGTATTCCGGACAAATGGTATCCACCACGTAACAGATTCTGGAAGAACCAGGCGTAGTTTTCACCGTCTTCTGCTGGGACGAGAGCAAACGCAATCGTGATGTTCTTCAAATCGCCATCTCTTCCAACGAACATCATTTGAACTCCAGAGTACACAGGACACTTACTGTGCGCACAGTCAATGCTCATAATGGTCTGACGTGCAGAAACGGCTGCGGCAAATACGTGCACGATCACAATAGCTCTTTTAAAGCGATTGTGCTCATCCTTTTCTGCGAACGCGACGCACCCGGGGTTTAGGCGGGCGAATCCTTCCAGCAGCGATGGTATTTTCCCGACAGAACGTTATACGATGTCACCTGTCGCCACATTGATTGCCTCGCGAGCTCGGTACACTGTACGCTTCTGTTTGCCGATGAAAACTGAATCGCGATCGTGCACTTGAGCGATAAATGCGGCCGGCGTAGACGATTTCGCTCGCACAGCACTGCCAAAGGTCGGCATTTCAACGATCTGACGCTTCGTTGGCTTGATCGTTGCGCTGCAATTACGATGCTCCAATTCCATGTTAGCGACGCCACTTGCCGAAGTCTTGTCCGGCCGCTTTCGACGGTACATGTACACGAAGAATGAGCAACCTTCTGACGTACAAATCAACTTTCGTTCTTTACTGAGTGCAACTTTGACTGACCTTCCTTCGAGAAGGGTACGATCTTGCACGTTGTACACCGCGTCAGTACCCCGGTCGAACTCTTGACCAACTGCAAGTCCCAGATTAAGCGCATATTTCTCGGACGGCGGTTCTTCTTCGTCGGACGCCGACGACCACTCCATGTTCTCCCTCAGACAAAAACGGAAACTAAGTATACGACCTTGGTATTTTTGCTGTACTCCCCACGTGGTTAAGCGGGTTGAACTACGCGCACAGGTCAAACCCGTTTTGCAGCCCATTGTTTGAGTGGACAACAGGGTCCAATAGAACCACGAGATCCGACACAGTACATCTCGCAGCCACGTGTTTAGACACACGATACGGATTTTGTCAATGTGTTCAATCTACCACTTCTTCTGTCACAAAGTTCGGGAATTGTCATTTGGATATGCCCTAACCACGTCTTTTGACATTTCCCCCATTTTCTTATATCGTTTTATTATTGTTTTGACCAGTAATTGGCAGGTTCCGGACATCAGTCCGGAAACATGCCATAGAGCCGTACATGTCACACGCACAAAACCTTCGTAATGCAACGTCGCTTATTTATTCTGGATGGAAGTGGAAAGGGGTAATTTCGTACTTTAACGAAACGGGAGAATTTCTCAGCTCGTCCATTCGGTGTTCTTCGGCGTTCCAGACAGCACGGTGGGGCTACACGGCTGACGCTACCAAGGATGAACACTCGCGTGGCCGCCGAAGACACGACGACCAGCAGGATGGCGAGCAAGGACACGCCACCCCACGGCGAGATCGCCGCAGTGATGGCCAGCTGAGGAAACAACAGTGTTGGAGTGAATTGAACGGTGCTATGAGTGGCAGGAGCACCTGTGAGGTAAGTTAATGCGTTTTATCCCTATTTGTTCTACCCACACGCTGTTGTAGCTCAGTAGAAGAGCAGGAAGCATCGCTTCCAGGACGCTGGTGCGAATCCGGCCTCCAGCACCCTTGTTGATTTAATATTTTTATTTTTGTGTATTTTTTTGTATTTTTGTCTGTGCTGCTATGTGTTTGTGTGTATTGTATATAGATAATGTACCGAGCTTCAGGAAAAATCGCCATTGATGTGAAGCAGGTGTACACAAGTCGGAGATAGATCGGCTGGCTTTCAAGTCAAGATACTGTGCTCCTAGCGCTTGGTATTCCGCTGGATGTGAAGTTCGCAGCTCCCGCCAGCGCTTTCGAAGTGATGAAGCTTTAGCTGACGATTTCCTATCATCGATTGAGTGCAAGCGCAAGTTTGCAGTATTGTCAAGTGTACACGCCAGATCCCAGAGATCGTGCTTCCAGGCTCGAAAAGCATGATCATCAGATCGCGGTGGTTGTTCGGTAATTGTACACGGTGCTTGATACAACACAAGCAAAATATTGATTGCAGCCTTTGCATCTGCTCGTTTGTTTTGTTCTCGCTTACCCTTAACGGTTTCCCATATTCTGTTTGTGTACCAGTTTAGTACACAACCTGCAAGTGTGGATGCCGTCGCTAATGCTGGATGCGGTGGAGAACGGTGCACCAGGGAGTGGTCCGCTGATGTAGCCGAAGGAGGTGCGTCTGGTACGGTAGCATGAGGTTTAGGTACTGCATCTTCTAGTCGAGCCAGTCTATCATTAATCTGAGCTAACTGCTTGAGCATGTTTTCCATAGTTGATGCAAGAAGTGTGTCGCCTCCTGTAGCAGCGTGGCTAACTTGTGCATGATTAACTGTTTGCCAGCGGGCTGTAAGGTGTTCACCCCAGTCGAAGCATGTTGTGGTGCTGATGTGGCAGCCAAGATGCGAGTTTGTGGCGGCGATGGCACGATGCAGTTGATATTCGTACCGAGTGAGCTGTACAGCGGTGCTTCGACTAGCGTCAAGAACCCTCTTCATATGCATCAGCAACGCTGCGAATGTGGCATCTACAACGGCAAGAGGAACGTTGTACTGTGCGTTTGGAGAGCCTAGGACATGCTGGTAAATCTCGTCGCGGAGAGTCAGAAGACTTTCCTAGAAAATTATGGCCTCCTCCTGGATGTGTATATGTCTTCCCCCCAGGTCGATCCGATACAGCATATCTTGGAACCAGAGGGAATAAGTATTCAGAGGGCTCATCGTAACACACAAACAGCAAACCGAATGCATGTAGCATACATTGTTGCCAACGTTCTTGTGCTTTGTAGATAGACACACCTTGCACTGCCGATGTTTTAATTCGTGCAATTCTTAAAAAAACCGCCTGAAGCTGCGAGCGATAGCTGCTGATTTCGGGCAAAACAAGTATCGATGGCCCTTCCGAACGTGTGCCACATCATAGTCAGGAGAGTCGCATCGTGGACTTGAGGCCTGTAGCAACATCTGTACTACTAAATGTTCCACCAAAATGCACAGATCATGTACAGTACAGCCAGGAGCGTCATTTGTCTGCACGTTCGCACGAAGATTCCGTTCCTCAATCGAGCTAGCCATTTTGTCTCGAATCTTCCCGACTCGCTTTGAGTCGGACAGGTCATCTTTGTAGCGCTCACGGAGCAAATTGATAATTTGAGAGAAGTAGCCCAGCGCGGTTGCTGTAGCGAGAAACCCATCAGTAGCACGAGCTTTGCCACTTTTCTTGGTTTGTAAAAAATTGAGAAGGCTGTTAGTAGTGAGTAAAAGTTCTGCGTGGGCAAGCTACTTTGCTGTGAAAGGGACAAATGCATTTTATCTAAACTTTCACTGTCGAGCTCTGCTGTCTCTAGAAACTCGTTGAAAACTTTAACCGCTGCTACCTCTTGCCCGAGAGTACCAGACGGCATATCGAGCCCACGAGGTGCCCTCCTCATCGCTCTTCCCACACTCGTAGCCGAAACAGGTGTGACTCTTCCCATGGGTACGGCTAGTCGTTTCAGGAACGTGATGCAATTATGGCATAATGTGACATTTATCTTATTTTACTATGCTTATTATTCTCAAATAACAAGGTATTCCGGACAATTCCAGAAATAAGTTGGAATGCTCTTACTCCTACCCGTAAGGGGCAGTGATTGGATAAATATGGGAATTTGAAGGTCGTCAAGCATTTTTATTGGCTGGCGCTGGGGTTCACTTAAAATAGGGCTGGGGCTTCCGTACCGAATATACTTATCCTACAATAATAGTACTTGTGGCCCCTTATGATAAATGTGGCGTACCCTGCTGATAAATATCCTACATTATGACGGTCAAAGTGACCGGCATGCAAGATTGTGGGCATTGGCAGCTTGCGGCGGGCTGTTGTACTAGAGTTCTTTCGATGCATATGTTGCGAATGCAGTAACCTGGCGTAATACAGAACAGCCTTCGGTATTAAATATATACCGTGATTCAACATTCTATCAAGTATAGAAAGCAAATAAGCTGAGGGGATTTGTTGAACAAGTTTGGCTGAAATATGAATTATTAATATATGACGGTAGAGCTGGCAAAGTAAATAAAAAATAATTTTCATATCCTCAGGAAGCATGAAGTTTCAAGTTTTTAATAGAAAGTTTTACCAGGAACCTTACATTGACAGCGTAGTGTACCGGCACTTATATTAAATCAAGTACGACATGATATTTGGGTACAAGCTCAACTTGCCGGTAGACAGGTTGATCTGTAACATTGTCGTTCGCACTAATGCCGATTAATTAGTCTTCGCGCAGTGATACGATCCCTTACAAAACCGTCAACATGCAACCGAAAACTACGAGCAGAGAATCATGCTTTGATGAGTGAGTTAAACAAGCTGGAAGGTACTGCCGGCGTCTGCTTTTGCACATGCTTTCGTGTCCAACATGGAGCTTGAGGTGATTGCCACCATACTTTCTCCCAGCTGTCGTGCACACCTGCTATCCGAGATCTTGCTTGTTGCCGTTACCGTAAACTCGCCTTATTAATACATACAGATCATCCTGTGCTAAATGATCCCTCCCCTACATGATATCCTGCTGTATTTGATATGCATGGTGCCCACCGACTCGGTTCCCAGTCAAGTGTTTACAAAACCTTGATATCCCTGTCTGCTGCTATATTTTATGCCAAAATGGGCCAACTTGATACTTAAAATGAGGTGAGATATAGTGTACTGTACGAGCCACAAAACGATCACCAAGACATGTTTTGCATAAATAATCTAAGTTTGGCGGGTCTTGGCAACGATTCCTTCTGTTTTAGACTCATTTGGCGAGCGAGAAAGTTATCAAGCAATATTTTTATAATGTCAGAAAACTGCGTAATGTAATATGCCTTATCGAGGTTTACCACCTCACTAATTGATAATCCTGCTATACTTGATATCAAATGAAGCAACGGAAACTATTAGTTAGGACAGGATGATCTGTAGCCGATAGTATTAATAGTCTGTAGTCTTGGTGGCGATCCGACAACTTCTCCCACCACATGTTGAACATGATGTTCATTGTCGCGATGGTTCTATCACTGCTATTGGTAGATCCCGTGATCAGTGCTTATGCTTTGTCACAAGCAAGACCTCGTGCTTGTGTGTCCGTCTATCGGACGCTTTAGTAAAAAGATCATTCGGAAATTAATCTCCTCTTGAGCAAGCTCGACTTCTTCACGCTTTACTATGGTTAACGCATTCATCTTCAAGACCGTCGCACTTGTGTCCACTCTGCTGGCTTCGGCCAATGCTGAGCTTGAGACCGTCAAGCTCACGCACCCGGTCGGCTCCAGCGCCGAGGTCTTCCTCTTCGGAGCGCACGTCAAGTCGTTCCACGCCGCTATGGACAAGAAGCTCGACATTCTCTTCATGTCGAATGAGTCGTTCATGGATGGCGTGAAGCCGATCCGTGGCGGAATTCCGGTTGTGTTTCATGTCGAATGAGTCGTTCATGGATGGCGTGAAGCCGATCCGTGGCGGAATTCCGGTTGTGTTCCCGAATTTCGGTAGCGCCAAGGGATTCCCCAGCCACGGCTTCGCTCGTGTCACCAACTGGACCCTAGCTAGTCACAAGGATTCTACTGACAAGAAAAAGCCGAGCGTTGCCAAGTTCACCATGGCTGCCAGCGATTCAACCCGCGCGATGTGGCCTGTTGAGTTCAAGCTTGAGTACCAGGTGAAGCTGTACCCCAACCAGCTCGAGACAGCGCTCATCGTTTACAACACGGACAAAAAGGATATTGACTTCCACGCGCTGCTGCACAACTACTTGTATGTGGACGATGCCCGTAACGATGGCGTGCTGGTGCATGGCCTGGAGGGCGTCGACTACTACGACAAGGTCGCTAAGGTTAACAAGACGGAGACGCGTGTGCTGGTGCATGGCCTGGAGGGCGTCGACTACTACGACAAGGTCGCTAAGGTTAACAAGACGGAGACGCGTGAGTACATCAACTTCGCCTCTCAGACGGACAATGTGTACAACAACGCCCCCAACACACTGACTGCGACCATTAAGGGTGTCAACAACATCGATCGCACTGTGTCGGTCGAAAAGGCAAGCTTTATCACCGCTAACAACAAAAAAGTCAAGACGGAGACGGACGCCGTGGTGTGGAACCCGTGGGCTGAACGCGCCAAGACCATGGACGACTTCGCTGACGAGGAGTACAAGCACATGGTGGCTGTTGAGCCCGGTCGTGTGAGCGTCAAGCAGGTCCTCCCGGCCGGCCAGTCGTACACTCTAAGGGAGACCATCTCGGTCTACAAGATGTAGGATTCAATACAGATCAACATGTAGCTGTGCTTAAAATGAATGGAAACGAACGTTAGCTGTTGTGGTAGGCGACTACCCTATGCATCAAACAAAAAATGAAAAACCCAAACCAGAATTCAAAAGACCCACTTTACACCAATTCTACACAACTGTCATCTTTGAGTAACCACGTACACATAACCTTTACTTTTCTGTCCCACGAAATTATCATACTTTGGGTCATAAATATTAACAAACGTTGAAATGTGGGGCGAATGAGGGCTTATCGGAAACGTCTAGTTCAGGCGCATTTCGTCTAATTTTGGTTGGAGTAGCCAACAAGAACAGTAGACGCAGTAGCACTTCTGGTACGAGCCGTTTAGGTCATTTTCTGTTTTATTTCGTAAAACCATCAATTTTTGGCGATATTACACCAGATTTTCGTAAAGTCATTTTCTTGTCATCATTTTATTTCTGGACCAATTACAGCGTTTAAAAGGCTCTAGAACGCCGAAAACACTTCTAAGAATATACGAGGTTTCTGCAGAAAAGAGCATAGTAATTGGATAAAAATCAAACTCTTCCCCTAACCGACGTCAGATAACCAATCAAAAGCATTGTGTGGTGCACAAAAAACCAAACTGTCCATAATTTTGTGGGAAGTACACATTTGAAACATATGCTACACCCAACTCGTCCGTTTTTATCCGCCAATGAGCGTGCTCTATTCCGACCTTGATGTTTGTATCGGTAGCGGCAACGTCCCAGTCATATTTCGGCCATCCCTTGGACGATGGCAGCGTTGCCAGTAGGGATGCAGCTCGTGAGCGCGCTGGACGGCGTCGACGCGGCCGCGCTGGACGTAGAGATGGACATCGACATGGACGTCTTCCGTCCTAGTGCCATGATGGACGCAGAAGGGCTCTTCTTTGGCTCGAGTTTCCAACCTGGTAAGAAACTCCAAAAGAATTTGTAAATATGTTATATTTTTCTACTATAAAGTAGTAAATGGGTGAGATTTTTAATTTAATGCTGTTTAATATAGCAGATCTGGGCGAGGCAGACCAGGATATCGAGCAAATGCTGCTATGTGGCGCGGAAGAAGCGGCTTTGCAGTCGCACCACCAGCACGAGACGGCGCCTGGTCAGGGCTGTCAATGCCGGAATTTTGCCATTTTAGCCAATCAGGTTCACACACCGCAGGAACGAGTCGCGGTGGATTCAGTGGCTAAGGACCAGAAGAAGGTGCTACGCCACACGTTTGGTTCGGGCAAGAGGCTTCAGGGCTTTGGATTCGGAGAGAACGCAGTGAGGGATCAGAACCAGCAACAGGTCGATGGACGAGCTTTTCTATTGGCTGAAAGTGAAATGGAAGTGAAGAAGGAGGGTTTTACTGTGGAAGCGATGAATCAGATGATTCCGGACCCGTTTGAGGCAGTAAAGACGGAGGTTCCATCCACTCCGGAGCGTGTACTGCACAAGTCGCATTCGGTGGAGGGTGTGGATATGTTTACCAGTCCGTTGCATCGCAGTCGGTCTATGTCTGCTGTTACGAGTCCTTTGTGCACAAGCTTCGTGTCGTTGGAAAACATGATGACCACGCCCTTGTCCACGATGTCGCGGTCTACAGCGCATCCGGAGATGCCAGTTATGATGCGCTCACTGTCTCCGGCTGATGAGATGGAGAAGATGGCAGCTAGTGGCTCCAAGACGTCGATGCCGAAGATGAACATGCTCAGAGGTAATTTTCAGGTTTCTCCAGGTCATGAGACGGTGCCTTTAGTCAAACCCACAGCAGTATTGCCTCCACCCTATTTCCGAGAAGCTCTTGACTCACCCAAGAAGCGCCGCGCACATTCCAAGACTTTCAACTCGTTTGCCCAGTCGCTATCATTTTCATTTTCAAACGACTCGTTCACAGACGAGTGAAGATTGATCAAGTTTAAAGCAGAAGAAAGGTAGTCGAGATCGATCCCTCGAGAAAAAAAAGACACGGAAAACACATTTAGTATTAGATTCGAGGAGCATTTGGGTGATTGAGTTTGTATAACAATAAGCATGTGAAAAACCAATGCTCGAATTTTACCCACAACCTATTTTTTTGCTTGATTTTATTTATAGTATTTTATTTTTTTAATATCGGTAAAGTAAGTGTAGTGCTTTGTCACGATGAGCTCGAAACATGACAGATTGACTCGTGTTGTAGGCACTTCCAGCGTCTTTCTGCGGCCTCTGCGTTACATGTTCGATGTCGAGACGGAAGTGACTGTGGAGTACGAAGGAGAAGTCGCTATTGTTTTGCCTTTTGACTCAATACACATTCAAATTCGTGCTGGTACACAACCGCCATTAATGGAGCGTGATGAAGTTTTGAGCGGATTCTTGCGAGCAGAAAATCCGATCCATAGCAACAGGTATTCATCCTCTGGAGGTGATATTGACATGTCTAAACTTGATTTGGACTCGAAAGATGTAAATGGAGACGAGGAAGAAATTATGATCAGTTCTTTACGAGGAACATATGTGTGGCTCCTTGTCCGTCTGCAACCTTTAGCAAAAACTACAAGCGAGTCGTTCTCATTGACTGGAGCGTGTATGGAGGACAAGGACGGGGTATTGCGGGTACAGTACCAATTGTCTTCTCAAAGTGAGAGCTTTTGCCTACCTATCGATCACACGAACGTACGTGCAAGTAAACTCTCTACTTAGACTGTCACTGCTGTAGTTGACTCTAATAATCTACTTTGGTTACAGATTGTAAAACTTCTGGTGACGGATGAACTGATTACTCAAGTCGAGTCGAAGATGCTACACTTTACCTTTCTGTTTATTCCTCATAGTGAGCCAGAGTCCGGTGAACCCAAACTTGCAGAAACGAAGACTCCTATCGCACCAATTGCGAATACCAATTATCATGATACTGCATTGGCTGCAAGTGAAACTGCTACAATTGAAGAAGCTCGACGTCGAGAACGAGTAGAAGCTGAGCTCTTAGAAGCAAAGTTAATAGCTCAAGTGAAGGACCGCGAACGGTTGGATGCGCAACTTGAAGCTAAACAGGAAGCTCAACGAGCACACGAGCTTGAGTTGGCTCGATCGGAGCAGGTATATGCTCGATCTTTGTTGGAACAAGAACTAACTACACGAACGCAACAAAACGAGGAGCTGAAGGAAGCTCGCAAACTGTTAGAGGACCAGCTTCATGCTTCGAACGAAAATACCCAGCGCTTTCAGGTCAACATGACGTCCACCGATCAAGCTCTCGAGGTATGTTCTAGACTTGGCTCTGGTTGAGTCTTTTTGTTTCCAATCTACTAGTACTATTATAGTAACGTTTATACATCGACTAATAATTTTCGTGACAAAATGTTTGCTGTAGATGCTGAAGCAACGAGCTGTGAGCGATGCTAAAGAGCGCGAAGAGCTTCAACGTCGATTGCGTGTGCTGGAAGAAGAGAAATTAGCCTTACAGAAGAAAAGCCGTGCATGCACGATTCAATAACCAATTGTACTTTTTAAATTATGAAGTCAGACTATCAACAAAAAACAATTAGTGTTTGAAACAGCTTCGAATAGAGGTAATCGAAAATCGTACATGTACCGTTGAATACCTTCGCTTCGCTATCATTTACTCTTTCTTGGCTAAGAATTGGTGTCCCTACTGAGTTTGTGGCCGAAGACTACGCTCAGCGTGCAACGGACGGCGGTAATTTCGTCGCCGAGGCCACCAACATCAGCCCGACTGCTCGTGGGTACTTCGGAGCTCCAGGTATCTTTAACCAAGATCAGATTGACGGATGGAAGCTCGTAACCCACTCAACCAGCCCAACGGAGAACTACCAGTATCGTCAAGTGCGACTAATGTGGAAAAATTACAAGCCACGCCGTCACGCGTGAAGGACGCAAGGACCACTTCACCCACGAGCTGTGGACACCGACGAGATCCCGATCATTGTCGCCGACTACAAACGAGCGGCGGAGAATGCGATCGCCGCGGGCTTTGACGGAGTTGAAATTTACGCAGCCAACGGGTATTTTCTCGAGCATTTCTTGTGTGACGGCGTGAACAAACGTACCGACAAGTTCGGCGGTAGTATCGATCATCTTTGAAGTGGTGGAAAATATCTTGTCCAGTCTCCCGTCTTGCTAAGTGGCTATCCGATTGTCTCCATTCGGCGACACTTTTGACTGCAAGGACTCGACTCCACACGAACCTACGACTACGTCGTGAAGAAGCTGAACGAGTACGACCTCGCGTACCTCTATGTCATTGAGCGTCGAGGAATGCATGCGAACAACGTCCAAGTGCCTCAGGTCGGTGTAGCTCGTCACTTCCGTGATTCGTACCAGGGCGTCCTGATGGCGGCCGCGGATTTCGACCGTGAAGATGCTATTAAGACAGTTAAGGACGGATAGAGCCGACCTGGTGGCCTTCGGGCGCGACTTCATTGCCACTCCAGATCTCGTGGAACGTCTACGTATTGGTGCGGAGTTAAATACTTCCGACATGAAGACTTTCTACCCACAGCCGGACATGCCGCTGGAAGTTGGCTATACGGACTAACCGAGAAGGTTTAGAATACAGATAATCAGTGTAAGATTCAAATATTTTTTCGTGTTCTGCTTCGAGTTAAGAATGTTGAATTTCATTTATCAGGGTAGTGTCGAAATAACTTTCAGTAAACGACTTCTTTGCATGATCTTTATCCTATTTCGTTAATCTTTAGCTCATGAGCTATACTTCGAAGCACTGCGTCCACATTGCTTGCGAAAATTGTTCGCTTTAGCGTAATTACTGTAGTTTTACATTAGACAATATTCAAATTAACTGTTCACTTTGTTTGAAGTTTTTCCCACGTTTGGGCAAAGGCCACGGTTAACTTCTAAAATTTGCTGATAATATCGGTGGTGAATCACCACTGGTGTATAATGATTATTATTCCAACAGTATGTGAATCTCGATAGGCTCTCTTAATTACTTAATTAAGCACTTGTCCGAGTAATTCAAATCTTCGACTTAGGATCAGCCGTGCACTTCGTACTCACCGTCGCCACTTCTTCGACATCAGCTTTTGATATGTCTTGGCTGGTATAATCAACCTTTTCTATCCGTAATCGGTGCACAGACATTGACAGTGAACATCAATAATGACACCAAACTCACTTGTTTCAATTATTGGTCAGCGCATGTTGGAACTTGGTATTTGCCGCCAAAAAAGCTACTACCTTAAGTTTTCAAGCCCCTAAACCGTTCTCCAGTTTCCCTGGAATCCTTCGTGACTTAAAGTTTAATCTGGTAGTATTCCTTGACTGGAATGTGCTTGGCACCACCGTAAAAGTCGAGTAAAATAATGTTGTCAATTTCCAAAACGTAAGGCAAAAAGCCATGATTCTCCGGCCATTGCTCCATCTCTGGATGCCTACACAACACCACCAGTTGGAGTTAGAGCAAGATAATCAAAAATATCATTAAGACTTTTCACATACTTGGAGAATAGTACTTTTTCAGCGTAGTGACGCTGATCCATGGGCACAGGGACCACCTTTCCAGTCATTGTGAGTTTCCAGCATGTTGGGTCTTCGACGTCCATTTTGCAAGCATATTTACCACCCTGTGCCATTGTGATCGCCACAGATGCAGTCGAGTTGACACTTAAATCCGCTCCTAAAAAGTCCGTCCACAAAACCCCAAGTCAGCCTTGTACATCCTCTTTCAACCTCCCCAACAGATAAAACCGTACCCGCGGCATCCATCGGCGTGATATAGAAAAAGAGTTTGCCTGTCGACTCCTCCTTAGAGTACCCAACGCCGTCTAACCACAAAACAGGTCAAAACCTCACACTAAATTCATCACCAACACAAGACGCACCGCTGTAGGAGACTATGCTGCCATAAGGGATCCCATTAAACCGCACCGAGATCGTGGACAATGTGGCCCACACGTTGTTTGCTGCCATAAGGGATCCCATTAAACCGCACCGAGATCGTGGACAATGTGGCCCACACGTTGTCATGCACCAACTGCCGCGCGTGTTGAGCCGGATTCGAACTCCAATAAATAACATTAGCACAATATTAACTTAACAAAAAGATAGTAAACACGTGTGAAATTCTCACCGATTCTTGGTCGCAGCAAGGCGGAACGTATCCGCTCGGAAAACTCCCGCCGCTCTACGAGCTGCAACGCCTTTATCTAGACCCAAAAGTACCAGTAGAAGCATGAAAGCTGCCAGAAACTGGCACAATGACTTCATCATGAGCTTCAGACGTCGTTTTCAATAATGACCCAGAGTTTCTCTGATAACAAGGTGAAGTCCCACGATGGTCAATTTGCACCAATGGTAGCGCCGTGTTTTCCGCCAATCCGACGCCAGCAGAGCCGAAATATGGCGACAATTGGCTTGAAGCGCGAGGTGTTGGCTCTCTACCGAGACGTCCTGCGTGTGGCCAGGGAATTCCCAGAGCGCAGCATAGGCCACAAGCTGAAGTACAACGCGCGCGAGCTGCTGCGGCTGCGACAGGGTGAGAGAAACGCTGCGCGCATTCAGACGCACGTAAGAGAGGGACGAGATGCTTTGGACGTCTACCGAGTGCTGCAAAAAGACCCTGAGCTGCTTGCTGCCATCACCAGGAAGAAGAAACTTACCGTATTGTAGAAGCTAAGGAGGAGTAAAATGCATTAAATGGTGCATTTTTTAAAGGATATTGTAGCGATGGCTACAAAGCAAGATACCTTTTCGATCCACGTATGGATATCGACCGTGATCACGTCGTACAATTAGCAGCAGGTGTACAATGTACAGTAGAGGTATCAACGCCACGCTATTCCAGTCTATGCAAGCCGTATCTGTCTTCCTGGTACTCC